>SRMA01026277.1:12740-102986 GCA_007224835.1 Danionella cerebrum | reverse complement strand
GGGGGGGGGGGGGGTTATAAATCCTGTAAAGATATCGAGATATATATCGTATATCGAGATATTTTTTTGCTTCATATCGCCCAGCCCTAGTTCCAACCTGCTTATTCCCTTTTGAGGTCACATGGGGTCTCCAGCACACATTGATCGAAAGGCAGGGGAACATCATGGACAGGTCGCAATTAACCAACATCGCATGTTTTGGGGTATTTATGGGGGAAAGCACAGGGAGAACATGCAAACTCCTTTCAGGAAGGTCACCGGCGAGCCTCGAACCGGCAACCTTCTAACTGCAAGGCCACCACAGTACTACCCACTGCGCCGCCTTTTTGAAAAGGTTGTTAACTGCATGAAGAGTTTGTTTGGTTACTCTTATGAATATTTTAGCTTCTCTCTCACCTCTGTTTAAGATTATAGTTTCTGAGCAAATCACACGCATTGGGGCAAAATGACAAAAAACGTATATTTGATGCGTTAAAAACAGGCTGAATCGCAAACTCATCCTGTTAGATCACAATTTCCTACACTTACCTTGCTTGGGTTAAAATAATGAGTAATTGCCATTGCTGACACCAGACGTAGTTATCTCGTAATTCCAGCACTGAATTATGAGCGAGTCTCGCCGATGTTGTGACTCTTAATTTGTTTTAGATGGCAGCCGGGCAGAGACTTTCTCCAGGACAGAGACGTCAAGGACGCAGAGGCCTGATGTACCAGAGATCTCATGTGGATGTTTCACCAGAGCCCAGCAGCAGACAGACACACAGCACGCAGCAGGATTACAGTGACTCACATTAACAGTAAAGCAGGTGAGGGAAGGAAAACTCTCTTGTGTAATATTCCTTTAAAGTATCACTGCAGTATATAAATATTAAAAAAAGAGGGATTTTTATTTATCAAAAGGGTGTGATTTTCAGATTTTCACAACTTTTACTTACGACCTGTTTTCCTTAGAGCGTTACCAGTTACAAATGTCACGATGTGCCTTTTGAGACTTTTTGATCCTTTCCTACCGAGCCATAAACTTCAGTTTATTTCTAACATTTTGGAATGATGTTTTGAATTGTATAAATGCTGTTCTTTTCGACTTTAACAAGTTTTGAGTGTAAAGCATTTTAAATACATTTCTATTCGTGATTCTACTCCACGAATGTGAAGCTCAGTGCTGTTCTGCGGACTCAAATCAAGGGGAAATAAACTTTGTATTCTGCTATCTAAAGGTTGGTGACAATAGATCAATGTAAATCAGTATTTTGCAAGTTCTTTTACTTAGAAATCACTGTGAGGTCTAGAATTTTTCACATGGTGCATTTCCACTGTGAGCAATGCTTTTTTTATCTGTAACCCTCAAAAACCTGTTCTTTTGCTTTAAAATAAAAAAGCACCTGTCTGAGGTCGTTATCTGTCATAAAAATGTGCACATGTGCACCCAATATTCAGTCAATAGTAACAGTAACATGCAAAACCTAAGAGCTGTCAAGACACAAGAGACACAACTGTAGACCTCAAAGTTGGAAAGGGCTACGGGGCGATTGCCAAGTAGCTTGGTGACAAAAGAACTTGGGGAATTGTCAAAAATGGAAGAAGTTGACTGTCAATGTGCCTCAAACTCAAAGTGAGGTCCCACAGAAGATCTTAATGATGCTCAGAATGGTGAAGAATCAGCCCAGAACAAATGAATAAAGCTGAAACCAGTTTAAAAGTTAAATCTTAGTTTAAAATCACACATCACTCTTGATCCAGATGAGACCAAAGGAGAACTTTTTGGTTTTAACTCCATGTTTGGAAGTAGAATTGATGCACATCATCCAAATAGTATCACTCTCTGGGGGATATTTCTGCACTAGATGACTGCAGTGTACTGAGGAGAGGATGAGATGGGCTATATATTGGGCAAAAACCTTCAGTCAGATGAGTCTTCCAACATGACAATGACTCAAAGGACACAGCCTGGAAGAGTGGCACCGTGGGAAGCACATCAAGGTTCTGAAGTGACCTAATCTACCAGTCTACAGATCCAAATCCAAATAAGAAATGTTTGAAGGGAAAAACCCAACAGATCAGGAGATCCAAAATCCAAACCTGGTAAAGAGGAACAGGAACATTTTGACCGGCATCTGTACCAAATATTACAATGTTTTGACTCAAGTGACCAAGTAATTTAAAACGAAATTGAATGAATCTACGAAGAAAATCACATTGTGTGGTTTTTTATTTCAGTCTCTGAATCAACGAAAATGTACAAATCCTGAAAATTCTAGAATCCTCCAAGATTTTTAACTGGGAGAACTTGCTTGGCTCATAAGTATTTTGTATTTTACAAATAAATATCTAAACAAGGCATGTGTTTAACCCTTGTGCATTGTTCGAATTCACGACCCTTCTGTGTTGTTCGTGGTTGTTGAATATGTTGAAATATCATAACATTTCAGGCCCATTTCACTGCGCAATGTTTCTAAATGGTGGTCAATACTAAAAATCTCACATTTTTACCTCTCAACAGGAATGACTACCAAAATCATTTTGTGTCATGGCTTTGCAATCAAAAAAGGTTGTTATGATGGGCAAAAACAGCCACAAACAATAAATTTGGTGCTACACCAAAACCAACAATCCATCAATGCAAATGTTGATTCTACTCTGAATCCAGCTCACCATCATTTTTCATATTGAAAATGTAATAAAAAAAAAACTAGTATTGATTAGAATTGAGGTAGATAAAAAAGACAATTTTTACAGCAAGTTAATAATTTACAACAGCCACGAATAACACGAAATACAAGTAAATTTGCCCAGTGTGCATTTTGTGGGTTTTTGAAAACTTTTTAACCACTTTCTCAAAATATGTGTGAAAAACAAGATTTGTCACTAAAAATCATTCAATTTGCTGAAACAAAGAACAAATTATGGCCAAACGTAGACTCAAAATCACCCTGAAGCGGCTGAAACCATCCCCAACAACACATCGGGGTTAAGAAATAATGGAATTTAGCTTTATAACTCTGGGGAAATGCTATATAAAAATCAATCTACACACTGAAATTTGTAAAGTGAAAAATAAGAACAAACTTGTATTTGCTCTCCCTCTAAACCAGTATTTTGTCAACTGTGGAGCTAGTTTTAGAACCTCTACAGTATGCAAGAAAAAGACCAGCTTTGCTCTTTATGTTGCGTTGCATGATGGTGTGGTGCCTTTAGTTCTAGAGATGGACCAAAAGCACATCTTGCTGTGTATAATGCCTTGTTTCTTTGCATGGTTGGGCAGTACTGTTCTGAATGTGTGCACTCTACTCATGAGAGCTCATGGGTACGGTGCATTTGATCTGCTGTAAAACGTGTCTGAATGCCAATGTTGTGAAACCAAAGTATTGTGCTGTATCTTAACACACCTGACTTTTTATCTGATGGATGTGTCAAACCATCAAAATGTTTTCTTCTGCGTCTATTTCAAATTCCTGCTGTTATTATTGCTGTTCATGGACCAAATATTTGTATGTTTTCTTATGCAAACTGTGTGTTTAAATAAAAAAAAAACTTGTAGTATGGTGAGAAACTTTTTTTTTTCTCAACAGCCTCATTGTTTATTTACTAAATGTTATGAAAAGTAAAACAATTCAATTAGTTTAAAACCAAACTATTACTCTAATCATAACCTAATTATAGTTATTATAAAAACATGACTGACAGACAATATCAAAACCATGGAAATTAAAATAAATCAAGGTTTGGTAAAGAGGTAATGATTTTTTTCAATACATTACACAATAACACAACAGACGTAAAATTGTACAAAAAAAAATACAATTGCGTGTAATACACTCGATCATTACATTTTACTGTTGTAGTGTTTTTTTTTTTACATTTTGTATCTTTCTTTTTACGCAATTTGATAATTCATCCAGTTTTTTGCGCAGAGATTTGGTAAAGCACTTTCAGAAATAAATATTACAAACGTTGTTTACAGTGTTAATGAAATCGTTTATTTACAAATGCAGTTCAACAATAATAGAAATAAAACAACTCAGATGTATTTTCGTCTGGGTTCATTAAGTACAACTCCACCATCTTTCATTGCTGTCCAAAACGCCTGGATCTGAAGACCACAAAAAATAAATTATTTAGTTATCAAAGATAACTAAACACATTTATGTAATATGAATTATGGAGTGCAAACATATTTTTAAGGCTGTCATTAGTAACCTTTCTTTAAAACATATTACCACCTCTACTGTTCATAATGATTGACAAAAATGTCTCATTATTTAAAGGGCCACAAATCCCACAAGGTGAACATTTAGAGAAATCCTGAGAGTCGCATGTGTTTCACATAATTTTATTTTGTCCGTGCAATTTCATAGCCATTTCCTGGTTGGAAATCAACTTACTGGTAGCTATACCAATACGGTCATTGCTCGATGATAATTCATAATTATTCATGATCCTGAGCTCTCTTATTCTATGAATTATTATTAGTGACTTGATATGTCAAGTTGTACTTCAATTAGCTTTTAGCCTGCTAGCAAACATGCAGAGCCTACATACCATATAAATGTTAGCAAGCTAGCCAGTAGCTGTTGTGATTTATAGGCTATTATTTGTTAAAACTCCTATTAAGCACCTGGTTTCATTTTTTTTGGGCATAATTTAAACGAATATTTAAAATGAAATGGTTGGGAGGGTGATTTAAATTAACTCAGTATACAGGTTTTCTACATTGAATAATATTGGCGTATGTAAACAATACATTTACTGTGGTATTAACCTTGACATTTATAAAATCTAAAAACATTTAAGTGGATGTAATGCTAATTTGTACGGCTTTGCCATCTCTACAGATCACAGGTAGAATTTTCCACTTCCATTTTAACATATTTTCATATTCTCAATTTTCCCAGCAGGTGCCAAAGGTTCAAATAGACAGTGCTCAGCATAAATATGAAGTATGAATTTAATCAAATGAACTTTTCACAAGGCCAGGTTTTATTGAAAACAACCCCATAACATGAAATTAAGGTTAATAATCTTAGATCACAAAATCACTGAAACAAAAGTGAATACACCACGCAACTAAAACTACATCTAGTATTTTGTATGAGAAAGGTGATCTATTTTTTTCCATTCTTCAAGAATAACCTCTTTTAGAGCCTGATGCTGTGATGGAAAAGTCCACGGAGCGATGGCAGCATCTTCTTCAGTATAGAGCAGTTGGTTCTTAAAACCATCAATAAAATGCAGCTCCCCAACACCAGCAGCACTCATGCAGCCCCACGTAAGAACAGTTTTACACAATTGGTTCCAAGAACAGTGATCTTTGTCTCAATTGTCAGAATAGAGTCTCAGTAATCTTTTTCGTGATCGCTGGCAGTGTCACAAGTAATGGTCACCCCAGTTTGGCTTTCTAGAGCTTTTGCCAACTGCAGAGTACTTCCATGGTGATTTAGCTCAACCCTTCTCATCAGAAGATGCTCCTGCTGAGATGGATGTCTACTTCTGTGAAAATTACTCTAAGATAAGTCCATCCTCGTTTTCTTTAAGTAATGCCCTTTTATAGTCACCTTTCTGTTGAACACCTCATGCATGATTCATTAAGTTCAAGTTCGTTTAATTTATATAGCGCTTTTCACAACAGACATCGTCTCAAAGCAGCTTTACAGTAAACCAACAAGTTTAAACTCAACAAAGAGAAAAAATCAATTAATAAGTGGTGTATATGTCCCTGATGAGCAAGCCTGGGGTGACTGTGGCAAGGAAAAACTCCCTTTTTGGAAGAAACCTTGAGAGGAACCGGACTCAAAAGGGAAACCCATCCTCATTTGGGCGACAACAGCAGTGTGATTTATATAAACTATGGTATAAACAGATGATATAGTATAAACAGATAATATAGTATAAACAGATGATATAGTTACCTGTTGTTGAATGACTGTTAAGTAAAATTATAATCTTCTCAGACTATGATTGGTGTGTATTTATTTTTGAATGTATTTGTTAGGAAAAACACTTTTTTGCATGTGCAAATAACCAAACTTGTTTAGTATTGTGTTGTACAATAGTAAACATTTTCATTCTAGTTGGGTATATGGAAGAGCACCATCTCTAAGTTTAGTCCTTGGGGATTCAGGAGGAGAGTAGTCCTCTACCTCCGCAGAGCAATTAAAAATCACGATCTTTATTGAGTGAATTATCGACTGCAGATCACCACATCTCTCAACAGCTCTGCCATCTCTATGCAGCTGTTTGCAGCCATTCCAGTTGCTTAAAATAAAAACTTAAGGGAGTGGGGTTTTTTATGGCCCTTTAATAATAATCATTACATTTTGTTGGAGTATTAGCATTTAGAAAAGACAAAATCTAGAATTCTCCATAAACCCTTCACAGATGAAAAGTAGTACACAACTCACCTTCTGTGAGCGAAACATCCACGGAATCTCTCGATAGTAAATGAAGGTGATGCCAGCTTCCTGACAGCGCTGTGCCAGCACATGACCCACAGCTCGGCAAGCAGTGACATCACAGGTGGAGCCCAACAGCCGCTTCAGAGCCCACTCCCTAGTTGAGCAGCTGAGCACAGGAACCACGGACTCAGTCGAGATCACCTCTGCTACGATGTGCTGATTTGTGCGTTTAAACACCAGCCTGAGGAAACAGATCAAATCTCGAATCAGACATTACTAGTTGCTATTGCTGCAGCGGCACAATGACAAAGTGACAGCGAGGAGGTTCTGAAAAACTTGCTGGATAGTGTAGAGTTTAAAGTTTACTTTGCAGTGTTTATTTGAATCCTAATTTGAAATGTGTGATTATTTTGTTGGTATGATTATTACATGAAGAATGCGTGTGTGTGCGTGTGTGTGTGTGTGTGTGTGTGTGCGCGTGTGTGTGTGTGTGTATACAATGGGGCAAAAAAAGTATTGTCAGCCACCAATTGTCCAAGTTCTCCCACTTAAAAAGATGAGAGAGGCCCGTAATGTTCATCATAGATAGACCTCAACTATGAGAGACAAAAGGAGAAAGAAAAATCCAGAAAATCACATTGTCTGATTTTTAAAGAATTTATTTGCAAAATATGGTGGAAAATAAGTATGTATTCATCGTCTTGCTCAGTTGTGCAGCAGTGCCTCCAACTTCTCTGTTCTCCGAAGGGAGTAGTACACACCGTTGTAGGAAATCTTCAGTTTCTTCGCAATTTCTCACATGGAACAGCCTTCATTTATAAAAACAAGAATAGACTGTCGCGTTTCATATGAAAGTTCTCTTTTTTGGTTCATTTTGAGCATTTTTATCAACCGACACCGTATAAGGGTTTTCTAATTATCCAAACACATTGTACCATTAGACACTGAAGTGATAGCTGCTAGAAATGGGCTGCTATACACCTGTGTAGATATTGCCAAAAGCCTGTGCTAGAATAGTCATTTAGCAAATAACATTTTATAGTGTATTTCTGATTAGTTTAAAGTTATCTTCATTGAGAAAAAAAAATGTTTTTCCTTCAAAAATAAGGAAATTTCTAAGTGACCCCTAACTTTTGAATGGTAGTGTAGTAAAAGATGCCAAGGGTCAAAATCAAGCAGCGATGTTGTCCCAGTCTTCAGGCGTTGTCTCTTCAGTGTGCGTGTTTATTATTAACACGCTCGATGTATAAATAATGGTCAAGTACTTAGTGAGGAATATTTTTACAGTAAGTGCTTTAATTCTGATCAGCAAGAGATAAGAGTTTACCTTTGGCAAAACGTTACAAATCCATTCATAAGCAAATATGGAGTTGAAACACACACAAACCTGTGATAGAACTCTCTGGGAGGCCACACCGTCTTCCATCCTCGATCCTTCATTGCCAACGCCATCAGCTCCAGGTTTCTTGGATTTCGGTTGACAAATGCTTTATTGATGGTTTCATTATCATTTTCTTCTGGCTTGGGTTTAGGTGCTGCCTGACTGAATTCCCGAGCTGTTTGAGGAGGCAAAGCATAACCAAGATTGTTTGTTTGTTCGTCGTTTTTTTCAATTATGGACATCTGAAACGTAACTTAATATAATGTAAATTAATGTTGCACCCAATTTCAGAAAGACAATGCACTTGACTATTGCAATACTTTTTACAAGTACGACTGCTCTTGATAACTGTTTTTAATTGGGGGTATGACAGAACACACACACACACAAAAAATCAATAATTGTGTAGAAATAAGTTTTAAGAGACTGTCAAAACCTGTCATTTTATTCGCCAAAAAAAAGTTCAATACATGGGAACCATGTTAATTTGTGAACATATAGACATACGCAGTATGCTAGAGTTTACATTATTCCACTACAAAAACTGCAGATCTGGTTGCTGTTTAAAGTTCTAAGTGGATTTAGCTCTTGTGGCGTTTAGTTACCTGATTGACCACGACTCCACGCCGCTGCAGCCGCAGGCCTCTGACATTGAGCAAAAATCGAACGAACACCACGACAAACCTCGATCAACAGAGCCATTTGACCTCCTTTAATGCGACTCAAAAACTTTTAATGGTTATAACTCTTTCAGTGCAAACCGAGACAAACTGACCTTACGTGATTTTAAACATTAGCCTACTCTCCAGAGCGCCGCCATCTTGATGTCACATCAAAAATACTCCGGGGGAACTTTGAAGTAACATTTAGAGTTCCGCAAGAAACTCTTCAATATTAAATGAAAATAAGCGATTAAATATACATTCAAATATATGCAATATTATATACGTGTATTATATAACAATATAATATATTGTATTTAAACAAAATATACGCGTCAATGGTAATAAACTACAACATGTTAACATAAATTAAATAGTGCCATCCACAAGATGGCACCAATTGTCTACTGTACATTAGCAACTAAATTCTCAGTACTCATTGGCAATTGGTCAGGTGGTGTATTGAGTATAAAAAGTAAAAAAAAAAAGTTTAAAGTTTTAAAAAAAAGTTTATTGAGTATAATCTGTTTAAAAAACATACTCAGGAGGAATGGGTAATAATTTAGTTTGCCTGTGTGACTATTTGTTTTTCTAAATATTCCCAAAAATCTAAATCTTTTAGATGTATCATGTGTTTGCAGATGTGTTTGAGCTGCAAAAACAGAACAATTTAACATGTATTTGATATCTCAGACAGAATAAAATGAATAAATCTGTATACTCTTATATCTGTAACTTGAATGTGATCCACATCTACCAGTCATTCATTCATACAAAAAGCATGGGCGTATGGTGATATTGGTACATTGTTTCAAACTCATATCATTCCACTTGTTAAAGATAACTAAGGCATAATAGACAGAACTGCAGCATTACACATTTTTCTGCATTATTACATTCATTATTAAACATTTGACAGGCCTCAGTGACAGCCGAAGACTTCCATCAGATCCTGCAACCCTGAGTATGGTTTAATGGTTAAAAAACATGAATACATTAATTTTTATATTTACTGCTAAGTATGCAACTTAATTTTCAGTTAGACATAAGTGGCATGCCCACAAATGCCCTTAGATCTCAGTCATGTGATGCAGATGATTTCAGAAATCATAATGAAAAGTGAACATTGAGAATTACGATTCATTCCATCTTTGTTTATGTGCAATAATTTGTACTTGGCACTTCAAAACAGATTGTACTATTAATCTTTGTGTTCTGCAGACTTTGCAAACCTGTTACTCCAGCAAGGGGAGTTAAGGCTATATATGTCCTGACAGAAAAGCCACACAGTGTTCGGAAGCTGAGATGGAGAACGCCTCTCATCTCAGTGTAGCACAGGTTCATATGATTCTTTAGGATATTCATGTAAGTTGTGTAATAATTAAGTTTCATTTTTCAATGCATATGAAAAAAAAGTGCTGAAAACGTGTAAGATTGGCCATATCTTCTTTAATCGCTTAATGAAAGTACTTACTCTGCCCCCTCTTCACTGAGGTGTGCTTGTGTCTCCAGCCAATAGGAATAAAATTTAAAATTTCTGATTTGATGAAGCGGGAATGAACAACCAGTAGCACCACATAGATTTGAGCCTGAGTTTGACCCAACAAATAAAATTGAAACCATTTCAGAACATTGGATTAGATTTGTGGCTTTGTCAAAACACATCAGTCTCAACTTTAGAGTAAAACCTGCCTTTAGGAATGACCATGTTCAGTAATCTGCAGTGTGATGTAAAATGGCTTTGATTTTGTCTTGTACTAGTGCCATTTAAAACTATTTTTAAAATAGTTTTCACAATAAGTAACATAAACCCCCGTGTCTCTATGATTTTGCTAAGTTGAGATAAATATATGCAAAATTGGTTGCTATAGTAAACAGTCTGGTTTCTATGGAGGGGTCAGCGACATAATATAAATTTCCCCATGTCAATAGGGGTCAAATGAACCAACCCCCATGTCTGTATGATATTCCTAAGCTGAGATAGAGATATGCAATTTCAGTTGCTATGGTAAACAGTCTGGTTGCTATGGAGGGGTCAGCGACATAATATAAATTTCCCCATGTCAATAGGGGTCAAATGAACCAACCCCCATGTCTGTATGATATTCCTAAGCTGAGATAGAGATATGCAATTTCAGTTGCTATGGTAAACAGTCTGGTTGCTATGGAGGGGTCAGCGACATAATATAAATTTCCCCATGTCAATAGGGGTCAAATGAACCAACCCCCATGTCTGTATGATATTCCTAAGCTGAGATAGAGATATGCAATTTCAGTTGCTATGGTAAACAGTCTGGTTGCTATGGAGGGGTCAGCGACATAATATAAATTTCCCCATGTCAATAGGGGTCAAATGAACCAACCCCCATGTCTGTATGATATTCCTAAGCTGAGATAGAGATATGCAATTTCAGTTGCTATGGTAAACAGTCTGGTTGCTATGGAGGGGTCAGCGACATAATATAAATTTCCCCATGTCAATAGGGGTCAAATGAACCAACCCCCATGTCTGTATGATATTCCTAAGCTGAGATAGAGATATGTAATTTCAGTTGCTATGGTAACCAGTCTGGTTTCTATGGAGGGAGCAGTAACCATGTAATATTCCCTTTTTGACTGCAACTCAAAACCTCCAGAATTGTGGTAAAGAATTCTCAATTTGAGTTACAGCTTTTCAAAGTTTTTCAAAATCAATGGATTTATTTTCACATTTTTTTTGCAGTTTCTATGGAAACCATGGGCCCTTTCAGTCTGAAGAGATGTAGCAACTCCAGTCAAAGCTCTTTTGTGAAGTTTGGTGGCTGTAGCTCGAACAAGTTAGGGCTAGGACTCGATTAGTCAGTAAATATTTTCTAAGAAGAAGAATAAGTGAGAAAAGAGAGATGAGGTACATAAAAGTTTCCTAAACTAGAGCCATAAGCTTTTTAGTGGGACATGTCGAGATGATAATTTCAACAAAAATGATAAATCCAGTTCTGCAGAGAAAAATGACAGAGGATCTGCCTCTGTCTTGATTTCTACGGAACATTGTCAAACTAAAAAGGTTAGATAACCATGTTTCTGTAAAAAAAAAAAAACAACAACAACAGAGGTGCGTTTTAAAGTAGCAAAGCAATAAAAGGTTAAGAGAATTAGCTTTTCATCATGTTCACAGAGCAGAACAAGTGATAAAAGCAGGGGAGGCTTGAATAAAGCTGGCTGAAAAACAGAAGAAACACTCGTCTGGAATGTGTTGGAGGTGTGTTGCTACGCAACAGGGATTCCACAATGGTTAGCCAGACATGGTTTGGCCGTGCAGATGATGGTGTGGGAGAGGGACAAAAGTGAGACACCATGTACACACATAACCCTCGTTGTGTACCTGGAGCACACGTCTAAACATCCCAAACACAATGTCACATCGAGAAAAGAAGATCCATTTCTTCAAGTAAAAACATGAAAACGATTAACTACACGTTTGCACATCTTTGGCATAAAGCAAAGCTGTCGTACAAACAAGATTAAAAGAAAGTTGGTATTGTATGACAGAGTCTTTTATCCATTTATCCCCACTGATGAATTTCTGAGCAAAGCAGAGCTTTTCATTGTCCTCCGAGGGGCAGTAGTGCACATGTTTCTGAGAGACTTCAGTTTTAAAGCAGCTGCTGTCTACTCTTTTCCATTCTATTGAGACAGAATGGTTGCAGAGATCTAAAGATTATGGAATTGTTTCACTGTCTCATCCAACATGAGCTTATTAAAATAATGTGTGGATGAACAATGCAGTCCAGACCAGGTGAGTGAATGAGGTGCAGCATACTCTCAGAGACACACGAGACTCATCGATTCATTATTGTAATAACTTCCACGGCTAGCTTGCACATTTAATCTTTTGATCTGGGAGTGTTGATTTCACAGATGCTGTGTTCTTATAGCCCTGGGCTACAGAAGATTTCCATTATTTATCATCCACAGTGTAAAACCCCAGAGAGAAGGAGAGAATGAGTGAGCAAGAGTCTGTGAGAGAAAGAGAGAGAGAGAGAGAGAGAGAGAGAGAGGGGGGGGGGGACAAAGGAATGCTCCACATCGCTCCTCATCCTCTAATGCCTTTGATACACATCCAGAACTCATCTAGGGGTTCTGGATGCAAGGTCCATTTCAAAACTGGTTTGAGGTACAGAATGTTTTTCATTTTCCAAATGTACCTTTGAAGTCAGTGCAATAGAAAATCCAGATCAGCACACAATGACTGACCTTTTCTGAGCTAAAATTTTAACAATGTCAACTAGAGATTTTAGCAAATTAGCAAAAGTATTCCAGATACTGAGAGAAATCATAAAAATGTAGACATACAGCATGGCTTAGCCTAGACAGACAGTATTAGCACACCTGTGAAATTGCATTTAAATATTACCCACATGACGTTCACCAGAAAAAAAAACCCCAAACTCAACATAAGGAAGATTTCTGTGCTTGTTATAAAAATAAGAATAAATGTGTTACCAAGAATTGAACATGAAAACCTATTGTCAAAATTATGAGACCTCTATGGAAGCCCATTTCCACCAGGTTATTTGAAATTCTTGAGATAAGACGTCAAAATGCTGACTCAAAAAGTAGAATTTCTTAAATTCAAAAGTGAAAATTTTGAGAAAAAAAGTACAAAATGTGAGATTAAAAGTCAAAATTTTGAGATTAAAAAGCCAAAATATTAATTTAAAAGGTTGGAATTCTGAGATTCAAAAGTAAAAATTTTGTTGTACAAAAGTCAAAATGTTAAGATAAAAACTAAAAAACATTAGATTAAAGAGTCAATTTTTTGAGATTAGTCAAAATATTGACTGAAAAAGTAAAAATTCTGAGTTTCAAATATTTCCTGATACAAAAGTCAAAATTTTGATATCAAGTCAAAATTTGAGATATAAAGACTAAATTTTAAGAAAAAAAGTCTAAATATTGACTTAAAAACTAGTATGTCATCTGAGGATAAATAGCCCATTCTTCCTGGGGAGATCACTCAAGCTTTTCCAGATTTATTAGACTTCTGGCACAAACTCTGGACTTAAGTGTGCCCTAGCGATTTCTTTTGGATCTACATCTGGGCTTTGGAAGTGTTTTTTTTAGAAACCACTCGAGCTACTGTTCTTTCTAAAGATTTTTTTGGTCCCCTTGTTCTCCACTCTTCTTGATAATGCTTTTATAGTTTATAGTTTTTATAGTTTATATATTTAAGCTGTGAAGAAAAGTTAATAATAACAATTTCCAAGGTGGTCTTGAAATAAGAAAATTGTCCTCCTCACTTTAAATGTTACTCTCAAAGAACATTTTCCCCAGTGAAATAAAACACAGCTCATATTTTAAAGTGTAATGTAGGTAAAAGAGGAAGCTGAGATGAGGGTTTGGAAAAGAGAGGGAGGTTTAATGAGGTAAGTGGCCACTTGAGGGGTTCCCGGTGGACTCAACCCAGTTAAGAGTTTGATTATCCAGGTGTTCACGGTGCTGTCAGGACAGCTGTGAGAAGAACACTTCATCAGCATCCTGCCTCTGTTCAAAGGACATCTCCAACACAAACTCCACCATAACCACTTTTCCAATAATAACTGAAAATACATTGTTCTTACAAGCGTTTCCATGATGTATTACATAGAAACACTTGGAAAATGACCTCAGCAGGTGCCAGAGTATGCAAGATGACTGTGCGCTAGAATATTCCCAAAGACACCTTTCAGAAATGCAATCGCAAACAGTTAAAGTACTGTCTAAAACATAAAATGCATACAATGGCTAGTTTCAAAACTGGGTTTTTTAAACTGAAAATCTTAAATCACCTGCGATTGACCCTCGGTAGACACTCTGCTATAGCATTTCAAAATTAGGTTTGCAGACAGAGAGTTTTAAGTCTTTTTCTGTGAACGCCTACACTGAGAGAGGAATCTGGTTAAATGTGTTTTCAGCTACTACCACGGAAAGAAATCCAAGGCCACTCTAGTCCATTAAAGTGAAAATGTCTTCAGAACAGAGCGAAACGTCCAAAAAAAAGTTCCTGGTTTATCATTCAGATCTGGAACATTCTCTGAAGGAATTGCAAACATATTTTTACTTAATATACACAGCCAATGGCCACTTTATTAGAGCACTTTTTTGTTACCTCGGTAGCAGCATCATGTAGTTAGACCACCACCAGTCTGAACTGTTGATTTCATGTTGTTCACCCATATTCTGACCCTACCATCGGAATGTTGAATTAGAAATCTAGACTCATCATTCTAGGCAAGTTTTTCCAATCTTCAATCGTCCAAATTTGCTGAGCCTGTGCAGGTCGCCTCAGTTTCCAGTTCTTATCCCTCACTGGTTGTGCGTTCAGAGATGCTCTTCTGCATACCTTGACGTTAACAGGTGGTTATTTGCGTTACTGTTGACTTTCCATCGGCTCGAATCAATCTAGCCTCTGACCACTAGTATCAACAAGGCCAACAAGACCATTCACTGTAAACCTTATTGATGGATATGTGTTCCTGAAATACACAGCACGCCTGGCTCCAACAACCAGGCCACCTTCATCCATTGGTCTACATGCCTAAATGCACTGAGTTGCCGCAAATGTGATTGACTGATTAGAAATGTGCATTAACGAGCAGTTGGACAGGTGTACCTAATAAAGTGGCCGCTGTGTCCAATTAAAGTTACTTTTCAGAACTTTATCTGCCTTTTAAATTTTTCAATTTAAGAATCTGAAAGATTCCACTGTTTCAGGGTGTTTGAAACACTATTGTAAGAGTGCATGTCATCCATCCACTAGGGGGCATCGTTGTGCAACTTCTGAAAGATAACACACATGCAGAATTGAGTTGTCACAGAGAGATTCCACAAGCTGTGTCTTAATCCAGGTTCTAGAATTCTTCGATGGACGTAGCCGACCCAGCCTGGCACATACCAACTGTTAGCATACATCACACCACATTCAGGTGGCTACGTGTTAGCATCATTAGCATCATGATTGAATCATGCACTTGTCACGCATTTTTATGACACCTTTTGAGTTTTTGCGAAATTGGACACCTTTCGCACAGCGTTGGGATGCAAACGGCCTCATAATGCGTGTTGGAAGGACCGGACTTTGGATTGAGTCATAGCTACCCCATGCTTTCACTTCCTTTTAAAAAGAACTCTAGGAGGAGATAACCAAATGTTTTTGAAGGTTCCATCAAATGCGTAACTCTTTAAAGATTTACAAATTTTCAAATATATAAACAGAAGCAAGTGAAATAATTGTTTTTTGTATTTTTAAACTTTTTATAAATTATAAAACTACTTATGGGTAAACCAACCACACCCCTTCAGCTTTAATCTTCATTTTATTCAAAAGATGATTGGGACACCCCTTTCCCTCATATGAATGTGAAAAATAAAAGGGAAAGGCCAAGTTTGTTACATCCATAATTAATTACTTAAAAATGGCTTTCAAAACATATATACGAATTAATATTCATGTGCTTTGCATGGTTTAAATAACATCTTTGTGACATACACTGACTTTAAGGAAGGACTCAACACACTCTTTCATTATATTATACTTTTAAAGAAATGTTGCAGGTATGGCTGCACAAATAAAGAAACAGAGATTAATATTGTCTTAATAAAAGCACCCAGCCCATGCATGTCACATTGGTGAAGCATTGTTACCAGTTGAGTACCAGTACTGCCAGGGAAATCACCAGTGGCTGTAATGCACAGCTGATGCCCTGCCAGACTTAGAAATGCCTTTGGCAGGAAGAGCGATATAAAGCCTTTCATTTTGGAACTCTGTTTTCCCCAATCCCCGATCAATCTCTCCCGAGTCAGAGAATATAGACAGGCCTGTCAATCCATTCAGAAGTGGCGCACGCCAACAAAAGATATAATAAATCCATTTAGAAATCCTTCCCCAGTTACTAAACATGGATTGATTCATGTGTGAGGAAAGCTCTTGTATTTCAATAGGATCTCAGGAAAAGAAAAGATCAAAGCCAAACACGGTCATAACATAATAATCTCTTATTTTTCTGCCATTTCTGAAGAATATGTGCAGATAAACAAAGGGCCGATCTTCAACATTACCATTGCATCTCAGAAATTCCCATCACTAAAGGGTAATGACTCAACACAAGGTCAAACCATTCTAATATAAAATGACCCTCACCGTAATTTCTCAGAGACTGATCCTGTGACATTTGGCACTCGTTCAAGAAATAAGGTCGAAAAAATGGGGAGAGCAGCTTTCATCACTGACCTTGGATTGAGGCAGAAGAACCCATCTGATGTTACCCGAGACAGCCGGAATTCTTTAATTTGCTCCATACAGATGGCACACACACCATTTTAGGAGGATATTGTTGGATAAAATAATTTCTGTTGCATTAACAACACAGATGTGGCAATGACCATTTATTTTTTAAGAAGTTAGAGGATTTCGCATTTTTAATAGCGCGAAGGGGCCATATATGACAGATAAAATAAAATAAAAAATTTGTGACCCTTGGTTGGTGCTATAACCGAGAATGCATGTCTTAGATGTGTTCAGACATGGTCTGTTAACGTAATTGGTCATTTTGGGACCAATCAGATATTGAATGACCAACAACTTTCTGTTTATTGTGAAATTTCAACTTGTGATTGCCGCCGTGAGATGAGACTTCATGTCGATTTTGAAACCATGATCCATATTTACCCTATAAATTCTATATTTTAGTTTTGGTACCCTACATGCGTGTTGAATTTCATTCATGGTTGCCAAGCTGTTCACTTAAAGCTTAAATGCATTTGGTGGCGCTATATAGGCTTTTTTTAAACACTCAATTTTGAACACCAATTAGAAGGAAATTTGCACCTATTCTGAAGTGTGTGTGAAATTTGGTGACTTTTCTAGTACGATAGACCCTCAAAAATTCACAGAAAGCCACAAAACAATATTACTTTTATTATTACTTATTACTTTTATTAGAACTTAAAATAGGGTTTTATGCAAGACATGAACAAAATCAATAAAAGCCTACAAAGCTTTGCTGCTAATTAAATAAATGACCAAACCAATCAAAGAAAGGTAATGATGTTATGAAAGTTTTTGAAAATAAAATAAGAATTGAGAGAATGGGTGTACAGAGGGGACTGAGACTGTCAGTTCAGTTGAATTAAGTACAATTCATTTACCAAAATTGTGATAATCTAAAAACACAAAATACAAAAGGCAAACATTAATTTGTTTTATCATCTTCCTGCCACAATATCCTTGAAGAAATATGCACAGATAAAGCAACATTATTAAAAAAAGAAGACAGATTAGTTTCTCGTAGAGATTAATTTGGTTGTGCATACTTGACAAAGTGCCCAGATTAGATTAGCTGTGAGAGATGAGGTTGATCCATACAGGGCTCCTGAAGACTTCTAAAGATGACACATGAAAAATAAACCTCAATCATCAAGTCTCATTAAAAGCTAATTTTAGACTGAACGTGTTTGTAAAATTGATGTACTGTAATTGAGTCGGTTTATGGAAATGATCAAATTTTCCACTGAGACCACACATAAGTTCCATCAGAATGAATTTCTTTTGAGAAGGTAGAATACAGAAGAATTTCAGACACTGGCTTTTTTTTATCATGTGGGTTTTATATAATGTGAGTCTAACATCCACTTCTAACTCTGGTTTTAGTGGTTTCGTTATGATGTAATCATTTATATTTTATTGATGTGAGGAAAATGCGCCAAGAGCCACCAGCAGCTAACCCACTTATAAACAACAAAAAATGTAAAGGATTTAATGAAAGAGTGTTCATAATTATAAAATACTTGTTATTATAAATAACATATTATAAAATATCTTGTTTGTCACTGACATTGTAAACTGAGGGGAAATGACTGTGGATTTCATAAAACCTCATCAGAATCTATTGAAAGAAAGTAGGATTACTGAGATTGCTGACGAAAAATCATTTGACAGTATCAAACAGAAGTTTTAAAATAGCTTTCTTCAATCATCATTCAAGCTTTGCTGAGGTTCAGTTAGCGGAGCATAACTTTAACATCGATAAGCCCATGACTACAATTCCCAGGTAAAGCAAGTCAAAGTTCATAAATATGTGATGAAAACCAGTTGATGCAAATATTTGATTGAGGCACGTTTTTAATTTAGGTAAACGTTTTCAATTAATTCTGGTAAATTTTAAAAAATTGCTTTCACTTGAAAAAATGTTTAATTTTTAATGAGAGGGGTGCTTTCAGGAAAAAAAAAATATTTATTTTATAGGAATAGGAATTTATTTGATTCCTCATGAAAAATGTATAAATTTTTTCAGAATTTTTTTGTTTTCACTTGAAAAATGTTTAACATTTTTTGGGTGGGATTATGTTTGCTTTTGCGTGAATGTTTTTTTTTAGGGGAATATTTTGCTTTTTGCTTTCATTGAAAAAATGTATGACATTAAAGGGAATATTTCTGGTTTTCACTTGGAAAAATGTATAAAATATTTTGCTTTTTCACTTGAGAAATGTCTGAGTTTTTAGGAACACGTTTGCTTTCGCTTGAAAAGTTAATTAATTTGGGGGAAATGTTTTTGCTGTCACTTGAATAATGTATAGGAAGTATATTTGCTTTTTTTTGGGTGGGGGGGGGGGGACTTTTGCTTTAACTTGATAAATAAATTCTCCAGAATGTGTTAAATCAGCAGACCTGAGATTGTGTTAAAATACTCTGGGCAACATGGATTTAATTTATGTTGTATGTTTGAAACGGCTTTGAAACATAACCTGACTTGCTGTGCAAGCAAATGTAACCACAGATCATTACCCAATGCCCAACACATGGGATTCCAGCAGCAGCATCATTTCCCAGCTCAGTTTCTGACATGCTTGGTCTGCAATTTTCTATTCTCCTCCATGTTGTCTTTCTCATTTATACTCCATAGCTTCATTTCCTTTTTTTGATCTGTGTTTTGGCAGTCGCCCTCATAGTTCAAGTGTTTTGATGGCTTTGATCAAATCTCTGTCTGGACAAAAGAGTGGGTGGTCACAATTTCCTGCTCTTAAAAACAACGTGCAACTCAGCTGTCTTAGATGTACAATGGTTTACTAATTACTGTTATATAGCTGAACTCTGTCACTCAAACTAGATGATGATGATGATGATGATGATGATGATGCACATACCTTCAAAAATAGACTTCTGCCTGGACAGTTTTTCTTGGTGCTTTCTGGAACACAGAGTAAGCTCTGTGAATCAAAATCATTGCTTTCACTGTTTGTGAGAAAATGGAGATGAAATGAGATTGTAACTGAAAAAGAAATGAAATGGAAGGAGAAAAAAAGGATAAATGTACCACAAAAAAATTTGGAAAACACTGTGCCACTCTTAAGTTTGGTAAAACCCAGTTTAAAACCAAAAACTGATAAATCGTTCCTGGTATATAACATATTCCTGGATGCAAATGTTTTAAAAAAAATGCTATAAACGAAGAATGTTTTCAGGAATTGTGATGGACTGGCGACCTCTCGGGGGACCCCTGTGACCCCGAAAAGGAGTAAGCAGGCAGGAAAACGAATGAATGAATGAATTCAGGAAGTGTTGATCATTCACTTTGGGTCATTGTCCTGCTGCTGAATAAATGTGAGGCCAGTCATACACCTCCCTGATGGATAGGTATCTGCCTTTATTTGTCAGCATTGGGGTCACCATTAATCCTGACCAAATCTCTACCAGTTGCAGAAACGCAGCCCCAAATGTTCACCATGCTTAACTCCTTGACTGCAGACACTCATTATTGTACCCTTCAGCAAGCAAACTGCTGTCACTACAGCCAAATATTAATTTTGACTCATCAATCCAGATCACCTGCTGCCATTTCTCTGCACCACAAGACATATGCCGTCATGCATACTTGATTTCCTTGGCCTTGTTCCCAGTTGAAACTATGACTTTTTGGCGGCAGCTGTTATACAAAGACACTTCTGGTCAAACTTCTGCACACAGCACCTGTGCCTCGATGGTTTCTGCCAGTTTCTGCGTCTACAAGTTTCCATTTAAGCCTCCTACAAAGCAGTATCTGTTTCATGTTGATAAACAGTTGACTATAATTGAAAAAAAATCATTTACTTTGTGCAAGTGTATAAGAATTAATACTGGTTTCAATACCGCTAACGTGTGCCCAGTACTGTGTAACTTCTTAATGGAATTAGCGGAAAAGTGGCCTAAAATAGTCAGTTTCTCAGTTCTGCCAAAATTGATTTCATTTTTAAAGTGGTGGTTTTTCTAAATCAACATTTCACTGGGTTCATCTGTACATGATACATGGCCAAGAGAACCATGCCAAAGAGAGACATATGAATCTGATCTGGGTTTTCGCTTGTGCTATAAGCAGAAACCATGGATTCACATCACACCGCAGTGTGTCCTCTGAGTATTCCTCCATCAGCACCATCATCCACCTCTCCATTTCACATCAACACGAATCAGATCCAGACTGAGTTGTTCTTCTCATGTTGACAGCCTGAATCCTTCAGATCTCACACAATCCACGGCTTCCATCGCTAGCTGGAGGGAAAATTAGGTTTGATTTTGCTTGTCTCTTTTTTTTCTAGATATTTAAGTGTACAAGTCTACAGTTCATTTCAAACAAGGGCACAAATGTTCAGTTTCCCTTTAAAATTACAACAAACACACCACTTCAACAATCCCATACATTTCTTCCAGGACTCTGGCGTAATAAATGATGCAATTTTGAGCAATAATTGTATTGCACACCACAGTCCATTTGTCTTATTTATGCTTGACCTCATACAATCCAACTCCGCGTTAAAACACTGCAGTTTGCCTTGCTCCCATCAGTCAACAGAAATCCACCAGAAATTAATCCATTCCTACCCAGAATAGATGTCTTCCATTAGGCTGCGGCTGACATGATATATTACCTTTTTCATGACTTGGGGGATCTAGTAAATTCCACATGACTCTCTGTATCTCAAGAAAGTCCATTGATTTTGTTTCAGTCTCTACCCTAATATTAATATTATTTAATTCATGTCAGTGAAGTTTCTATGGCAGCCCATAGAAACATTTGCATGAAAAGGAACACAGTCACAGTCCAAATTTGAACCCTCCAACTCAAACACTAAAGTACCACCAGTAAACCAAATTACACTTATGTCCTAATTACTTTTCTTTTTTTCCCTTGTCCTTTTTCCTGCTTAAAAGCCACCACATGGGGGAGTAGGTGTTCCTTTTATCAGTTGGACAGTTTTGTTAACTCCAGGGGAGTGAGCACCTGATGTGGTGTTTCCTCCTCTGGATGGTAGCAGTCAATTTATGTCATTATTTATATATTTATTTTTCCCATAGACCAGTTTGCATTAATTACATCAGGACAGGAGGGTTTTAAAAGGATAGCGGGAAGAGGATGAGAGATGGGGGGTGGGGGGGTTGGGGAGAGAATACCTACCTAAACATACCATATAAATTTGTTAATGTTAATGGTTAATATAAATTAACAGTTTGTGCAGTACAGTTTGTACATAACTACACACATATATAATTAGTGACAAAATAACACACCCCAATAGTTTGAGAAACACTGGTCTAGACAAATTCCATCACAGCACCCCCTAGTGGTCGGAAAGTTTGAAAATTATTCTTTTGTCATTTAATTCATATCAGTTTTCTATTAGTCATTAGTAATCTAATAGCAAAACATAGGTTCAATGCTATACATTGCTATCAAAATGTATAACTCCTTTAGTTCATTTTTACAACATATTCATGGAAATGTCTGTGAGACAGATTGCCTGCTCATGGTTTGGCTTTTTAAAGTTTGGGCCTGAGTCGCTGCTTTGTATTTACGTTTCTAGAGCAAAACAGGACAAATATAAACAGAACCAAATGGTTCAAAGTAAAGAATGGTCAGTCACACAATGTTCTAGTTTTGCTGGACTTACTGGGTGGTTTAAGCTGAGACCTAATGCTACAAACATGAGGTTTCTTTAAAATAACGGGATAAAACTTAAGGGCTCTCAAAAGAGCATTGAATCAGATTCCCAGCAGAACTGACAGTTTTAATATGTGCCAGATATGCTGATCATCCACCAAACATACAGTGTTGGAAAGTCTTTCTTTCATAGCCCCAGAGTGTGCTGCCGGAAGTTAGATAATGGACATGGATATCTCTTAACATTTCCACATGGTAATTCAGAGATGACTTTTTGATCTTACAAATGGAAGACAAACTTCAAAGGCCGGCAGAAAGAAGACTAAGATGTTTGATTTGCCAGAAGAAAAAGACAGTGGAATCGAGCGCGCTGAGAGCTATTATGTGAGGCAGCACAGAGCAAAAGGGATCTGATGTTACATAGAGAGCTTCTTGAAATTGATCAAAACTATCTGTTAACACCAGAACAGCCTTTCAGTTTACATCAAAGTAAGGTCAAAATTACCCTTAAAAACATCTTGATCTTGGCTACGTTTGTCCCATAACCCTGATCTACTTGTAGAGTATGAGAGGGCAAGGCTAGAATGCTCGCTAAAGGCACCACTTGTACTCAAACAGATTCAAAGAGGCATTGTGAAGCGTTGTAACCTCTTAACGTGGAGCGGACCAGTGATTTAGGTCAACGGCATCCCAGAGCAGCACCCTGCCTTCGAGAATCTAGACCGTTTGGCTTGGACAGAGGCCATCTGAGTGAAGTCAAGCAAGTTCCACCCAGTTCAGACTCCCACTGAGAAAAAGGGAGAGAGGGATGGGAGAGGGCTCTGGGTGTACACTGACCTAAAACTATGACTGAGTACACAAAACATGGCTGACGCTGCCCATCTGGTCAGCAATGCATTCACAAAGATCAACTGGTTACTTTTTAATTTGATTTGCCCTTCTCCAAGTCGGTTGGTAGGATGCAACTGAAAATAAAGCACTTGACCAGGAAACAACCTCACACCGAGCCCCTTGAAGCCAACAAGAAACGGACTAAACTTGAGGTTGAAGTCAAAAGGAAGCATTTCCTATAGTAGGCCAAAGTATGCTACGTATGATAAATATACATGATTGGTGGATTTATATGTTTTATTACACTGTCATAACCCATTTTCTAGTTCTATTTCACTCATTTGTTTAAGTAATATTATGATTTATTTCACAGTTTTTCCCAGTTTTATGTTTTCGGCAGTAACCATCTACAACATGTGTCCAAACATGGAGCCCAGGCCATTTTTACAGTTATATATACGGCCTGTGAGATCATTTTTATACAGATCTATTTATATTGTTATTAATTAACTGGCTGTTTGAAGCACTGATGAAGACAGACTACAGATCCCATAAAGTAGTGCTTCAGTCAGATATACTTTTAATATGTATAAAAAAAAACAGTAGTAAAGTAAAATAAATAAAAATATTATATACTTGATGGCTAAAGTGCCATTTAAAAGTATCTTATTAGTAAAATGGCTGCCAAAGTAGAATGTTTGGCTGCTATGGAGGACCACATACAAGTTTCCTGTACCAATATAAGTGAAACAAACCTAGCCCCATGTCTCTATGATTTTCCTTAGCCGAGATAGTGATATGCCTAAATTGTTGCTAGGGTAAACAGTTAGGTTGCTATGGAGGAGTCAGTGACATAATAAAATGTTTCCCATGATACAAAGTCAATAGAAATTGTACAAACCAACCCCCATGTCCTTATCATTTACTAAAGCTCAGATAGATTTCAGAAAATTTGGTTGCTAGGGAGCCATTAGTGATGTCATAAAACATAATTTGTTCCTATGACTTGAGAAAACCAAACCCCACTTATTTTTAATGGACATTATAAGTAAAAATTGAACCACATCTAGAGCATGGGGTTCAAATACTATTGCACAGAGGTTCGCATGTTCTTTCACAGACCTTTTTTTTCATTTCTTGTTGCAACATCTTCAGAGAAAGGAAGGTTTTCACTTTCTTGTTTGCCCAGGGCTACACAAAAAAAATCACTAAAAAGTAACGGTAAAAATGTTTGCTGGCAATCATAAAGCTACGGTACTCTGGAACAATTGGTGAGCTCCGATTTGACCTGACTTAGCCTGATTTTAGAAGCTCATGCAAATTGGTACAAAAATGACAGCTAAAGGGTTCAGAACATGGTGGAAAAGCAGATTTGACAACAATATAGGAGCCATTCCATCAAATGGGTGCCATTTCTGTCCCTGGAATTTTATATGTAAAAATAAAATGTATTACTGAGCAAAGTGTTCTATAGAATAATTTCATTGTAAATTTTGTTATAACAATTAGAATATTGATAAAATCCAGAGAAAACACTGAAAAAGAGCACTTATTGCTTGTTGTCGTCTCTGATGCTACACTTATATAAAAAGATTAAGATTAAGATCTTTTTAAAAGAACCTTAAAAAGTTTCAAATACATTTATTCACACAAAAATCTATAGTTTCTTAGATAAAAAAAACATAACAGTCATGTTCCCAGGTTTTTACTCATTCCTGTTATCCTAACCCATACTCCTCCTGCAAAACTCAAATTTTCAGCAGGTAGTTGCATCACTTGGATCTTTAGATGGTCATGAGAAGAGAAAAGGAAAGTTCTTTCAATTTCTTATTCACTTATTGGATGATTTTGTGGCGATATCTTTGAGCATCATTTAAAAAATACAATCTTGTTACTCTAATTAATTCAGAGATTTAAATAGTTTAGTGTAAAAATAACCGAATTTGCCAAATTTCCTGGTTCTATAATAACATGCAGCATGGTTATTTAGCATGTATTTTCTAATTCTTTGCTAATACGTTTGTAAATGTCACTTATATAAAGAATAACTAGAGGGTTTGTATCAAGAAAAATTTGTGCATCTTTTGATTACAAATCTAATAAAACATTTAAATATGTTTAATAATATGGTATATTTGGAATACTTAATAAGTATGTTTTCTGTCGGAGTCTATTTTGAAAATCAAGTAATTTTGAAACGTACCAACAAGCAAATGGCATCCATTTGGTGGAATGGCTCATTAAACAAGTTGTTGGTTTGTAGGATCAGGCCAGTTCAGTCCAGCTGCAATCTTCAAGAGCATGATGTTGAAAACACCAGGACTTCCATGTACTTTACAAATCCTCTTCTCTTATGAGGTAGTTTCTTACAATGATTTGTAATTGTGATAGCCCTCAAAGAAGATCCAGTCTGACCGTGACCTACAAGTCCTTAATAATCATGTGCCTGTCATACCATGATAAATCAAAGTCTCCATTTTCTTCATATGGGGATTGAACACCAGGAGATTTAAAAGATTTACAGAGAGCCTTCCTTCCTTTTTGGCAGTTTACAGAGCACAACGGTAATTTAAAAGGAGACCGAACACTAAGAATGCCACGCATGGCCTCATCCACATGCCAAAACTAACAGACATCTTCCTCCCATTAGTCTCCTGCAGGGCCAATGGGTGCTCAAAGCACGTGGTGTATTCTTAGGGAAGTCTCCTAATGAAGAGGGACGTCAAGTTAAAACTTTCCAGGAGCTGCTTTAGAAAAGGGAGGAAACTATTCCTTTTCAAAATGAGATCCTTCCACTGCGCTAGGCATCAGTGGTTTCCTAAATTTGTAAACCTCCAACCATTAAAGAGTAAACTGACCCCATCTGATGTTTTTTCTTCTGCTCTTTTCTACGCTTCCCCCCCTGCTTCTGCCGACAACCACATCACTGATGTGGATTAGAGGGCCTGAAAGGTAGCGTTTAGATGTGAATGGCACATTTTGTGGACTGCTGACTTGTAATATGAAAGTCTTTACATGTGGTTTGTGACCCTCTTTTCAGTAAGGTCAAAAATGAACGAGGGGAAAATAGAGGAAGCTTGCACAATTCTGCAGCGCCATTAGGTCTGTGTGACAAACAAAGAGACGGTCTATGTAATGCTGGGTACACTTAAATATAAAAGCTCGGCTCAATCTGCAGAATATAAAGAGACAAGGTCCTGATTTTGAAACATTTTCCCTCACACTTTCAGGTGTTTTCTGGTTTATTTCCCAGAAGGAGCAGAAGTGAAGGGTCGGGAGGATGTTCTCATCATTTGGGCTGTTCCTAGAACGACCTCGGCAGTATTGGGTGGTCTGATGAAAACATAACTCTGGTAAAGCATGAGTAATTGGAGAACTGACTCATTTGACTGCGATGTCCAAAAGTCTGCAGTCAAACCCAATAACGAGGGGAATGTTTTCCAGGCACATGCCCCTCCAGTTCTACCCTCTCATCGTAGGTTGCATCTGTTGTTAAAGATCCAAAACATGATCTAACAATGGTCATGAAACAAACAAGGAACGATATTGATCCAAGATGCTGCAAATCCATCGTAACGCTTAGAAGTTTCTGTATGACGTTGACCTACCTATTGTTTATTTCAAATATACCATGCAGGTTTTGATACAAAATTTGCAAAGTAATTCTGTGAGAACAGCATCTTTCTGCTTCATTTTACAGACCCCAAATCGGTGCCATCTAGTAGTGAAAAGAAGAGATAAACATCAGAAGTACAATATCTGTGATATGGCTTGTGTTTTCAAAGTTCGGGCAAAAAAAAAGCACAATGGAACAAAAAGTGCTTGGAACAGTGTCTAAGGTTTAAGGGAGGTTTGTCTCTTTTATATACAATTTTCACATTGTTTTGAATATTGTCTTTGCTTTCTAAGAGGATTTATGATTTTTATTACCACTTTTAATTTTTGTTACAAAATATAAATGGTTTGTTGTAATTTTTATAGATTATTTACAGTAAGAAAATGACAAAATGTAATACTTTATATTACATTGCAATACACTGTCAATACCTTAAATATTTAGTTTTTTGCCATGTTGGTTGTGGAATTATTGTGTAATTTAACTAATGAAAAAGAACCTGGTGTTGTCATGAAATAAAAAAAATATAAAACAAGAATTGCCAAAAAACTGTTTTAAAGGTAAAAAACAAACAAACAAACAAAAAAAAAAACGCCTAAAAGGCCGCAGACTTTAAAGGGTCAATTTAAGAAAAACTACATTTTTTCACCTCCACCTCAAGAAAGTGTTAAAAATGAATGATTCCTGCCAGAATGCTATAAATTCATCACTCATTTTTCCCAGCAAAAAAGTAATGGATTCAATCCATAATAAATAAATAAAAAAAAACACTAGTAAAACTGAGTTGCACTTATGGCAAACGTCCTCAGAAGAACACTAAATTTAATTAAGACTAAATAAAAGAATATTCAAAATCCCGAAGTGCGACTCTAAAACTTTGCAATCTCTATAAATTTCTTGCCACTTTCATCCTATATCAAGATAATAATCTAATAAACTTAAATAAAAATCACTCTTATTCTAATCACAATAGGCTGAAGTTTCTAGACAGCTTCAAAACTCCTTTTTCTAAAGTAAACATCATGCCATTTGATTGTTTTTCACAGTAGTATAAGTATGTAAAGATTCTTACCAAAATTTGTTAGGTTTAGGTGGACAAGGGAAGAGGGTGGCCAAATCAAAAGAAGGTCCATAAAGTCGAATGCTTTGGTCGAGTGACGCTTCCTCTCTGGAAAGAATAATAAATACGATTAGATCTCCTTCTCCTGCTAGCATGTTCACACAGAGGTCTTTTCAGTTTTTACTGTGGATGTTTGTGATGATCTTTGAAAGCCTCTTATTCAGAGCCTTAGATGAAAGGCATATTGGTTGCCTAACTTTGAAATCATGGAAAATAAAGGTTGAGCAAATAAAAACTGACATACTATAAAAAAAGCCTCAAAACAGTAGTTATGAGCACTTTTTTCACAATAAATACAAAAAGATCTTTTTACATTTTTTTGTATTGCCCAACTAAATGGCAAAAGTTTATTCACTCATTTTTTATGTTCCTAATTTCACTTTGAGTGAATTACAACAACCAATGACTGATATTTCAAAGCAGAGTTAGGACAAATGAGTTGCTACGGTAAACAGTGTGGTTGCTATGGAGGAGTCAGTGATATGATGTATAAGATTTAAATACCAACTCTCTATCATTTACCAAAACTGAGATATATTTAAGAAAAATTGGTTGCTAGGGTAAATAGTTTGGTTGCTAGGGAACTGTAAATTGTTAATTGGTACTGGGATTAACTTAAACAAATCCCCATTTCTAACCTCCACAAGTTTGGTCAGTTTGAAGCTTCTTTGAGGTTTTCAGATAGAGTTGTACAAATATGACCCGATATTAAGTTAATGAAAAAGTATTCTGCATTCTCTGTATTTCCCAGAATGTTGTTTCCCAGAATTGGTAAAGTGCTAATACAAAACTGACTAGTTCTATTCTAAACTGCAGCTCAGGCAAAGTCAACCTGCAAAGTAGTATGTGCAGGTAAGAAAGAAGTACCCATATTCCCCACTACTTCCAGCAAGAATCTGAAATCTGCATATTTTCTACATTTTTTGACTGGGAGGGATGAGAAGCAACCTGTGCAGTCTAATCATGCCAGTAAATCATAAAACCTCAATTTATACTGGCCAAGTTTATACTTATTAGGACAATCGTGATGATATCATCGCCTACTTTGCATACAGACCATGTGGTGTGCGTGAAACACAGTTCTCCCCAACTGCTTTTTCATGCCCATGAAATAAGTGACATTTGTATAATGCATTTCCGGAGGAGGGGCCAGGATCTGACACAGCTGTTGTCGATTATGTCATCAATCTCATTCAAATATAAGCCAGCCCATACATTCATCATTTTTCAAAGCATCTGCCCCTTCCCACCTCACTAGGGGGAAAAAAACACAGCTCTTATCTTTGTTCGGACAGACCGCCTTGCACTTTCGTACCTTCCGACTCACGCTCCACGTCTAGGCAGGTCAGGGCTGTGAACTCATGAAACACACTTTATTATAAAAAACAAACATGTGCTTCATTCAAAAAATATATACAATGGTGTGAATGGGATGAAATAAACAGCAAAAGGTAATCTTAATGGGTTGGGACGCCCCTCCTATTGAACAATAGGGGAAACTATCGAGCTTCCAACCACAAGCTTCCGTCCATTGTTTTAGAACAAGCACTTGTGGATGTTACCCTCCATGTTGTGCAGCTGTGGCTGAAGCCCAGATGGAATCAAAATACTCAAAAGGAAATAAAAGAAAATGGAAAAAAAAGAAAGAGGAAAAAAGAGAGAAAAGGGAAATAAATGAAAAAAAAAAAAAGGAAGAAAAGGGGGAAGGAAAAGAAGAAAGAGAAAAAGAAAAAAGTACTCAATTTCTATCAGAAAAAATCAATCAGTAAAAAATGTTAAACGTATCAAGCAGCATGAAGAATTACCAAAATATAGGCTAAATAGATTAAAAAAAGTATACAAGTCAAGAAAAGGCCAACTTACATAGTAAAAGTAAAAGGCTGAAATAAAAGTTAGTAATTTAGACATTTTAGAGCAGTTTGAGAGCAAAATATTCAACGTCCTTCACATGAAAGTTATTTTAGCAGCTCTAGCAGCAGCGACAGCAGGGCAAGCAGTGTATGCGCTTTGGTCAGCAGTTTTACATGTTGTGTGTAAGTCTGAATCGCCATCTGTCACTGTCGAGGGACGTGAGTGTTCAGTGTAGTCAGCTCAACAGGGACTTCTTCTGATCAGTCATGATTCCTGAGTTTGAGAGAGACTGACTCCTTTCTGAGCCCTTGGGGCGTGTGTAGAGAGGAAGGTCTGAATATGAGAGATCCGGCTCCAGGCGCATTCATACTCTTCTATGCTGTTCACCTAGCCAGGCGTTTTGGTGGCATTACTAAAGAGCAACATGAACCTTACATGTGAATAATAAATTTGCAGGATGATTATAGATGCAAAGTTTGTAGACTGTGTTTAAACACATGGCATTTATGATTGAGAAGATCTCTAAAGCCACTCTCTCACGATCCTCCATGGACTTTTTACTGGATTGTAGTCTGGGTTTGTGCAGGCCAGTCAGTTTTGGAGGCATTTCTTTGGGTGTGCTTTGGGTCATCACTATCATGCAAGATAAAATGTCCCTCAAATGTCCCTCACATGAATCCAGCACGAAATGCACAGGATACCCAGAGCTGTATACTCCCACCACCATGTTTCACCTTGCAAACGTTGCTCTACCTTTTAAATGCTTCTATTTTCTTTCTCGAATCATAAACAACATCTGATTGACTATAAACATGTACATTTGTCTCATCTGAAGACATCACTCAGATTGTCCTTTTTTCTGGTTTGGATGTGTAGTCTCACCCGCTCAACTGTCCTCATTGAGAAATCCATGCCATAGTATTAGCTTAGTCTTAGGCCATTTCCAAAAATGAAAACGTCTTGTTCTTCACTGTGTAAGTCTCTTTAAACATCTTGATAATGCTTGTCTTTGGAGTTCTCTAAGGTTGAAATCATTTTCATAAACATGTGTGTCCTTGTGAGCATAAGCAATAATTTCTCTCAAGTCCAAACTAAACTCTATTATTTCTGTCTTGATGGAGCATGTTTTTTTACTAGTCTTACACCCACTTTTTATATTCATAAACATATATTTTGTAATATAGGTAGAAGAAAGATATTTAGATTTTTTGAAATCTATTGCTTATGATTGTTTTTATCCAGAGATTTTGTTATTAAAAGTGTTAATTTTTGCAATAGCTGTTTCTCTCAAAGTTGATTTGTGTAGTGTTGTTTCCCAGTAGAAGGAAAACAAGCCCGCCTGTCTCCCGGGCGTGACGTCTAAAGCATCTGAGTTTACCTGGTATTTGAAATCTATATCCAATTTGATGAATAAAAAAGCTGTAAAATCCATTAATATATATGCAAACACTTTAATATTTTTATATGATTATTATAATGTAGTTTTGTCTGGATTTTTGCAAAGCACTACATGTTTTCAAATATTTTCTGCTCTTTATGTAACATACTCCTTGTGGTTTTTACTCTGTAATGTACTTTATTCTTCAAAAACAAAAACAATATATAATATATAATATTTTTTTTTATAATATAACATTTTTTTTTGTATTTTGGACTGAACAGAAATTTGTTACGTGGACCTTTCAAGTTTATATTTGAGTACCCCTGGTATTTTTTACATTTTACAGTATTAAAATATGCAGTACAAATCCTTTAAAACAATAACAGCGCAATATTTGATGGTAAAGTTCTTGCAACCATAGCTACTGTTGTTTTGCTGTAACATTTTTTTACGTTGTTTCATGCCACATTTTAACATTATTTTATTTAACCTCGTCATACTTGAATTACATTCCAGTTTTCAGAAAAATGGACATCTCTCTTCCTAAAACAAGAAAAAAAAGATATTTCTTTATTAGTAAATTTTTTTGTGAAGGGTAGACACAAATATGTTTAAAAACCCATCACGTGTATGGAGACACAGTTTATTAACATTTTTACCCGTGCTCTTTTAATTATCACTTAATATTGCAAAAAACAAGCAATTTTCCAAAGCTGTCAATCATTTTGTTTTTAAGTATAGACTAAAATTAGATTAAAATTTAAATTCATGTATATCGTTTCTCCTTTTGGTCTGTACTCCAAATCTTTTCTCTTCATCATCTATAAATAGCTAAATGAATTCCTGAAAGTGACTAAAGGGAGTATAAGACTTGTCATTGTAAATTGTGGTTTAATTCTACACCATTGCTACCATACAAGCTTCCGAGTGGTGCCCTTGACCCTTTGACATTCTGAAGTGTTGTGATGGCAAAGCTCAGTTTTATCATCCTAGATAATAACGTGACATCAAAGGGATTAACCTTCCAGAATCCTGCATATGATGTGTGTATGTACACGCATTATTCAGACACTGGAGGCAACAGTACAGACTACACGTTGCCCTCTATCTGTACTAATTGGACATGACAGATTAAGGCTTTCGAAGACAAATGGCCACACCACTGTCCCTTTGGAAACAAGCTTGTTATCGAGCTTAATGCAGACAGAGACCAAATGTAAGACAACGTGACTAGGATTTTGCAGGGTAAACAAAATCAAAAGATAAAAACGAACTCTCCAAAGCAGATCCAAAACATTGCTGATGGTTTCCATGAGTGTATAGTTCTGATTAAAGTTGTCGGTTTAATAATTGGCATGGGTAACCCACCACTATCCAAGTGTGAGTTACAGATGGGCTCAAGCAGAACACTTTAACAAGGATAAAGCAGGAAAAATGAGCGGACTGATGAAAGAATGCTGTTGGTTTAAAATTGGATATAATAAGGAATTGTGTCAAAAATATAAATTATAATGCTGTTTGAAAGAAGTACACCACTAGATCGCACCTTTGGAAAGACATCTACAGTCTCAAAGGTCATTTCTTGAGTTTACATATACTTTTAAATCTATTAAAACACAAAAGGTGTTTTGTAACGATTTGTATTCATTTTATTAAAACAACTAAAAATGGCTGAATAACATAATGACATAAACAGTCCAGACAATTTTATTTAAATAGCAGATCGTTTCTTCATTCAGCAACCACAGAACCTCAGAGTAACAACACTGTAATTATCTAAATAAAACTAAATGCTGGCAAATGTTAATACACTTGCATCTGCTTAAGCACATGCACACTCTGTTCCCAAACTTGCTGCAGAAATCATTTTCATTGTTAACTCTGTCGGAGACAAAGTCATGATGTGGTAATGAATATAGACATTTTTGCACAGAGGAAGAACAGGGTTGTTGGTTTTGTTTTTGTGTTATTTAAAGCATTCTTGCATTGAGATTTTGTTATTTGAATCCCCCAAATTGGCAAAATTCAAACTTAAATCTAAAAAACAGCATGGTGGAGAACTCATGATCAACAGGAGTAGTTAGCCATTAAATTATGCAGCACAGCAGTGTTTCATTAGACATTTCAAATCCAATCGTTTCCAGATTTGAGAATATGGAAATGCTTAACACCAACAATGGAATTAAAACATTGAGAGTTCAAACTAACAATTGTGAATTTTGTTTAGTGAGATCATTGAAACTAGTGCTTTTTCTCCAAGACCATTTTTGAGAATTGCTGTGGTTCCAAGAAGATGGCACTAAATTCATATTTAGTTCTGCATTATTCACAATTACGATATTTATTTCCCATCCAAAATAAAAAAAATCTTGGCTTCAGAAGCATCTTTATGTAGACATTGTTCTAATCACACTACTACTCACACCTTGGTTCAGACTCCCGCTTAAGCCAAGTCTCTATTTAGCCATTCGGGACATCCAAGTGATGGCACTTTTAGCATATACTGCAATAAATGTCTGGAAATTACTACAGAAGTAAAAATAATGGTGTAATTTACACTGTAAAAAAAACCTGTAAAATTTAAGAACTTACCGTGCAAAACTGCAATCCATTTTACAGAGCATTAATGATACAGTATTACTTACCACAGACATAGGAAGTACTGTATCCTTTCACTCCAATCACTTACGTAATCATCTGCACACCTGTCCCTTCTTGTTTCCCTTCCACCCATCAGTGTCATATCATCATCAGCACTTCCCTTTGTATTCCTTTACTTCTCCTTGCCTCACTGTCAGTTCTGCGGTTCACACCCTATGACTCTCCATGATCACATTCTGCCCTCTTGGATCTCCTGCTCTCTGTTGTCTTTCATGGTGAAATCAGCAAACCACGCCCACCTACTCGCATGATTGTATAAATATCAGGTGTTGCACCAGCTCTTGCTTCGTGTTTGAGGAGTGTCCAGTGTTGCACAGATCAACACATGACTAAGAAAGGTTTTGAAACCTCAACATTCCCTTTCAGTTGAGGATCACCTCAATTCTATGGTAAAACCCTACGTTCACAATAACAAAGTTTGAAAGTACAACCTAACAAATAAATCATGACCTTTAAAAGAAATATATATTCAGCCAATGACTGGTCTGTCAGGCTGATTGGCTTCATTTAATCAGAGGAATAGTCAGGATTTAATGCAACATCGATGACTACAGTCTTTCTACATGTCAGGAGGTAGAAGCCTAAAGGGGTAGTTTGCTTTTGACCATTAATTTAAGGAATAATTATCAGATTAACATCAAATCCCAGTTTGATTCAAAAGGGCATAATGTGGCGATTCAAAAAGGAAAAGGAAACATAATTGCAAAATAATAGAGCATTTCAGCATTTCTCTGCTGAATACATGTGGTTTGATATATTCCTTTTTAAATTCTTTAAAAATCTCAAACATAAAAGAGTGATGTTTCTCTTTGCTGTATAACAATAACATTCCTTTTTCAAAGGCCTGATTACCACCCAGTATTTATTCCCTTAAAAAAGATCCTGCAGGGAGCTTACGTTGTGTAGATCAATAAATTGGTTTGCCAAGTTTTCTGAATCACTGATCAAAGTATGAAAACACAATCACAAAAATATGAAACATGACAAAGTGTCAGCAGGAAAGGTCACGTATAAATTTGCATATTGTTTTTATTTATTAGAGACATGTTATTATCTATTGCAATATTTGAAAATTTTTAATGCAATCCCTTTTTTTAACTTTATTGGATTCATAGCGTTTTGGAAGTCTATTTTTTTGCTGTATTTTGAATTCTTTCATAACCATTGTGGAGGTTTATTAGACCATTATCCTGATATAGGATGAAATCTGTAAAAATGTACTCTCACAATTCAAAAATTTAAAAATAGAGATCACATTACACCCTAAAGGCGTCAACACACAGATCCATATTTTAGTCAACGTGCCTTGATCGGTAACCATGGGTGCCAATGGTAGCTTACACATTCAACTGAACGAGTGGTGCTGACTTTGGATTGCCATATCGGATCCGTTTATTGGGACCAATGAAAGCTTATGATGAAGTGAGTAGGACGTAAAAAAGCCACTCGGTGGCGCTTATCCCAAAACGAAGAGAACCCTGTTGAGACTCCATCAGATGATTCCTCCGAATCTCAATTTAGATCGGCGTCTAGAGGCCCTTAAAGCCTTAGAATTCTGAATAAGAATTCTTTATAATTTTACAACAACTGCAGAATTCCAAAATTTAATTCATTCTTTAATTGTAGAAAGATACTACTGGCAGATCTACGTCCCTTTAACTTCCAACAAATATATGTACATTATCACCGATTTCAGAAAGTCAATACAAACGAAAAACTTACCAAGCAAGTTGGGGGAAACATACTTTTTCAGCAAAAAAGAGAATAATACTGAACATAATATTTAGGAAAAGTGATCCTTGCTTGACCACACTGATGGCAGCAAAAGATGTAGAGAAGTACAGAACGAGAGTGAAACAAGAACATGAAATATATTTATACTTTTAAAGAAGTGTACCATCTTGAAATGAACAAACAGGCGGAGACAATCAAGTGGGATGTCCTTGTAGTCATGGAATCAGGTGTGTAATGTGATGGGTAGGGGAGTGAGTGCTGGTCTGCAAAATGTAGAAGAAAATTCTTTTCATAAAAAAAACAACAAAAAAAAAACGCAAAGATAAAAATGCTGTAAAAAACATCCATTCACTTCAGGCTCTGTGCTTATCCTGGAATACCTCATTTCCTGCAGCAGCACGCCTCTATACATGAACTCACGCAAACGAAAACCTCTCAAATGTTCACATTGTTCTCAAAACTCCACACACTTCATATCCAGTTTCCCTCGAGAACTCCATGCCATCGTAAGCGCAATGAAAACTTCTATGAGGGGGAATTCTTTGTGGATTTGAGATGGAAAACTGATGGAATCGCAGGCTTTTATGGATTTCATTAGTCTGCAAAACTCTTTTGCCCATTTCTGCTCAAAGCAGGACTATTTTTCAGATCATCCTCTGTTAGGCTGGTGAAGCTCTTCTCACTTCAGTCAGAGTCATTTTTACACACACAGTTGCACTCTTCATGGTGCTCCAGAGGAACATCCGCTAGAGTCTTCTGGAGTCCCCGGCCTCCTGCTCTGTGTTTCAGCATTAGAACCTGCAAGGAGAGAGAGAGAGAGAAACCTATTAACCCGTAGAAGTCTCTGCACGCACCGGTGTGTTTTCCAGTCGCAGCCTCTGTTTAGAATTGAGTAGGAATGACGCAACCCTGCTATTGTTTGATTTTAAACATAATGTCTAGGATTCAAAAATGTTTTTACCTTTGATATTTTTGTTGTAAACCGAACATCACAAGAGACATTTTATTTAGCAAGGTAATTAAAATGTGTGAAAATGTTTTTCATTTTACAGAATCCAAATTGGTGTAATCAGTGCCATCTAGTGGTGAAAAGAAGGGATAACCCTTGGAAGTACAAGACCTGTGAGATGGCTTGTATTTTTCAAAATTCTGCGACAAAGTAGCACAATTGCTCAAAAAGTGCTTAGAACAATGTACAAGGTTTATGAGAGCTTCACCTGGTTTTTACAGTTTTCACATTGTTTTTGCTTTTTTTGGGGGAATTTATGATTTTTATTTTGTCTCAACAGACAATTTTATTTGTTATAAATACTTTTGTTATAAAACGTAGAAAACTTTTTTTTTTCCCAGTGAAAATACTACTCAGAACTGTACTTTTTGTACAATTTCAGAAATGTTGTGGAATTACTGTGTTAGATAATGACAAAAAATGGGGTGGTACTAAAAAATGATATCAAGCATTGCCGAAAAAACCCATTAATTTCATAGAGAAAATTGTAAAGTAATAAAAACACTCATAAAGGCCCCACATTTCTAAGGGTTAAGAATATATGATAATCATCAATAATATCTGAATATTTGAGAGATATAAACTATTTAAACACATATATTATGGAGTAATAGTTCAAGAAGTGTTTATTTAACAGCATCTTTCTTTCACTTCATACTGTCACACTGCTCCAAAACATTTGAATTGAAACACATTGAAACTGTGATGTGTGTTTTCTGAATTAGTTTTAACAGCTCAGGGTTAAATAAAACATATTTTTAATCTAATACTTCTCCGTGTAGCAGGCGGTACCAGGCCGCACAACAAATAGAGAAAAATGACTCTTGGTCAGAAGCTTAAACAGACCAAGCCTAATTTGCATTAACCGGCATTCTAATGAGGCACATCCTGAAACAAAACCATAAACATGGCAGCATTTAAAGGGTGAGAAAAAGGTTGGGGACTACTAGTTTAGAAGATGAATTTTGATTAAGGTTTTACCTCATGGTATTTTTTGACCACCTTGGTGGGAGAGCATTGGCACTCATAGCAGTTGTGCGAACAGCAGGCACAGTTTCCTCCGCAACGCTTCACCAGCAAGCAGCTGGGCCAGAAGATGGCATCTGTCCGTCTCAGTTCCTCACGCAGAGACACTGAGAAGTTCCGAGGAGTGCAACTATAAAGCTTCACATCCTCTCGAAGTGCATTGAGATCCACAGCTCCTACAACCAAGAATGCAGTCAGTCAGTTAAAAACGGTCGGTTTCTTTTAAATTTCAATTCATTTCCCAACACTTTTTTAACAGTTTTCGATTTGCTAATACGTTAAAATCTCAGGTAGTTCATTTATGCAAGCTCACGCATCACCTGGTGAAAAGAGTGAAGGTAGAAAACATTTTAAATCCGAAAACTAACAGCACAACGGCTGAGAACTATTGTGTCCCTCTGTGTAGCTCTTGAGTAAGCATTGTGAAAGAGCATGCGCACAGAGCCTATTACAGTAGTTTTATCAACAATAACCAAAATCCAGACGTTTATGGCATTTTTTATTCTTTTCAAAAATGTTTTTATGAACTATGTGGACAGGTTTTGCTCCAAAACAAATGAAAACAAGAAAAACGAGACAAAAAAAAACAAAACTGAGAAAGCACCTTAATAACAATATTTCCAAATCCATGATATCTACCTCTTGCTTTCTTCTGGTGGAAGAAGGACTTGCCCACCACATGCCAGGTGGGCTTGTAGAGCTCATCAATGTCCCGCTGCCAGCGCTCCGGGTCCAGGTATTTCATCACTTCCTCCATGGTGCTGAGGGATGCAACAGCTTCAGTTAGAACATCCACACTCTGCATCCATGTAGGCACTGCAGGTGGCCAAGTCTCAGATCCCCTCTAAAAAAACATATATGAAATACAAAATATGCATTTTACCATATTAAATAAAATAAGAAATTAGATATTTGAAATTATAGACATATGAAGATTAAAAACTAAGGAATATCAACAAGGATGCAACATCAGCATTGTATAGGCTTTATTGACGAGTTCTTTAAAACACAGTGAAAGATGCACGCCGGGCAGACACAGACTCCACAGGTGCAGCATCTGGATTTAGCTCAGGTTCTGTGGCATCTATCAACATGTCCTTCCCCCTTGAGCTGACATGGATACCATTGTTTAAATGAACAACATGTCAATGGGAGATCTGGGGTTTTTACAGTAAAAAAACGCATTGCTATCATGTGTACATAAATGTAAACCATGTAAGCCTGACCCACAATTAAGAAAGAGCACAGGATTTGCACATTAGCAAGAACCCAAATGGAAAAAGTGTCATCAGCTTTTACATATAGTACTGTGAAAACGATGCTAAATCTATCTGAAAAAAACTGCAATGGCTTAAGTTCAAAAGGGTAACAATTTGGTATTTGTAGCCTAGATGGATATTTTTGAGCTTTTGATCTCAAAATGAATCTTACAATAGCCATGTTTCCATCTAAAGATACAAATTAAATTTACACACAAAACTGGAATATCATATAAAATATTTGTGAATAAAGCACCGCTTCCATCCAACGAGTCCAAGAGAACAAAATCAACACTTCTGGATAAACTGCCGTCAAATATCAAAAGGAAAATAAAAGTTGCTGCAAGGTTTTTTTTTTTTTAATATTACTTGCACCTTAGTAGACAAAGCATAATATGCCAAGTCATGTCAATCATGTCAATATGCCAAGCTTTCCTGTTGCTCAGTTGGTAGAGCATTGCGCTAACACCGCAAAGGTTGTGGGTTCAAATCCCAGGGAAAGCAAGAACTGACAGAAAAAAATATGTTCATTCAAATGTAAGTCGCTTTGGATAAAAGCGTCTGCCAAATGCATAAATGGAAATGTAAATGTCAAGACAGTTCTGATTATCCCGAGCCACTTCGATGACAGACTTTGTCAAAGGAATTTTATAATGACCAAACAACATTTCAGATGTTGTGCAAATAAAACGGTTGGTTGGTTAAGTCAATTAATGCCACCACATTGCGCCGCAGTCCAGAGAGAAATTCCCATTGCCTTGCATTGGGATTTATTTGGTAAATGCATTTTCATCAAAGTTTATTTGCATTTTTTCCTATTGGATAAAAAGTTCATCCGACACAGTTGGCGCATAATTTTTTACGCACATTTTCAAAATGTATCTTTGGGCTTTTAAGCGATATTACAAAATGAACTGCTTGAGGTCACAAGTAAAAATCATTATCTCGCGTACATTAATATGATCCAATTCACTAAACATCATGTGCACCCATCAAAAGTGTTCAATCCTTTTAGTAGTAAACTCTCAAGAGCAATCACAATTACCTCCTAAACGAACACTCAGCGCTCCGTCAACAAGGAAAACTGGCTTCAGTTTTGGCAGTGGTCAGCAGTGGGGAATGGAAACCATTAACAGCTTGTGAAATCTAGGCAGTCTTTCAAGCTGTCAATTAAATATCCTCAGAGCCCTACACTGTAAACCACAGCCAAGAACCCCTGCGCCCACTTCTGCTATTTCTGCACACTAAACTCTAAGTCACTAAACGATTATAACATACATGCAACACAAACAATCCAGTATTGTTTGTTCAGAGTTTTAGGCAGTCATTACTTCACTATGGGTGACTTATCCATGGTGCACTGTGGCTTTTGCCAAAAGTTGCTTAGGAAGACACGAATTGCCTTCAAGCCAATCAAAATTTAGAATTAGTGCAAGATATAAGAGCCTCTTTTGAGTTATGTAGTTGACCTTATGTATAAATAGCCTTGCACTCCAGTAACATTTCAAAACACAAAAACATGGGTGGTGTCTCCTGTGGCTGCTGAATACATTCATGATTTGTGGGTTCACACAACCAACGATCCGGTCATGAATATGTTTAGATGACTCTGAAGGTAAAGTTCTGTAAGAAAGTATATTTAGCGAATTAACCCTTAGAAGCCCCTGCACACACAGGTGCGTTTGCCAGTCACAGCGTCTGTTTTGAATTAAGTAGGAATGATACGACCCACCTGATGTTTAGTTTTTATTTCATATATAATGTGTAGCTTTCAAAATGTTATAGGCTTTGATAGTTTTGGTTGAAAACAAACATTACAAGAGTTGTGACATTTAATTTGCAAGGTAATTCGAATTAAAATGTAAGAAAAAATTATCATACAAATCAGTGCCATCTAATGGTGAAAAGAAGGTTTAACCCTTGGAATTACAAGACCTGTGATATGGCTTGTTTTTCTCAAAATGCTGGCACAAAACAAAGCACAATGGAACAAAAAGTGCATAGAACAGTGTAAAGAATTAGAAGTTTTCGTTTGTTATGACCTTGTCTTTGCTTTTTTTGAGGAATGTATTAATTTTAATTAGTCTCACCACTTTTGATTTTTGTTGTAAAACAAAAACTGCACGTTCTCAGTTTTGCTGTTAAAAAATTACAAAATGTATTAAAATTTGTTCTATTTCAGGATTGTTGTGGAATTACTGTGTTTTTATAAATATATTTGCAACAAAGGGGGTTGTACTAAAAAATATCAAGCATTGCCACAAAAAACAGTTTTAAAGGTATTTTATTAGAGCAAATTGTAAAAGTAGTAAAACATGTTTGAAAGACCCATGTTTGAAAGGGTTAACATGCCTATAATTTTATATATATATATATATATATATATATTTATATAAATATATTAATAAATAAAAAAATTATAAAAAACTCGGAGTATCAATAATGAAAAAAAAGGTGTGAATTAGCAAAAGAGTGACCAATATTTAGAACAGAGCTCTATGGGAGCCACGCCAGCACTTCTAGAACTTATTTATGCTGAAGACATGTCTAAATGACTTTGGCTGTATGTTCGGGGTCATTATCCTGCTTCAGGATAAATTTGGGGCCAACTGTACATCTCACTGATGGTGTTGCAGGATGGATAAGTATTTCCTGTATTTCTCTGGATTACGATCACTATTGATCCTGACCAAATCTCAAACTCCATTTTCAGAAATTTAGTTCCAAATGCTCAAGGTACCTCCATCATGGTTAACTGTTGTCTGCAGACAGTGATTATTGAATATTATCTTCAGCAAACAAATTGCTTTCTGCTATAGCCAAACATTTCTAATTATGACACATCAGTCCAGAGCACCATTTTTCTGTACCATAGTTCTGATCTTGCCTGGCCTTTTCCAAATGCAGCTGATTTATAAAAAAGGCATTGTGTTTAAAGCTCGAGTCTGTATGAATCAGATTACATGTTTTAAAATATGCAAGAAAGAAGAACCTTAAAAGAGAACCAGAATACACTCAATTTTATTGAATGGATAAACAAATCACACAACAGACTGCCTCGGGGGTTGTTGATTTTCAAGCTATGATCTAGAGATACTACATAAAAGTCTAACATCGACATTTAGATGTCAAACAAACACGTGGTTGGGATTGAGCTAGACATACAGTATAGACAAGAAAACAAGCCCCGTGTGCTGTGAGTCAAGCCTGGAGGAGGCAGCACTGAAATTGCAGGTTCCAGCTCAACATCCTCCTCCACACAATATAAATAGAGCTGGATTCAGCCACAGCTTTTCCTGCAAGCTTGGTGTCCTGAGCAGCCATAACACACACAAACCACATTGTACTCATTCAAACAAATACGAAAGAGCTTGAATAAAGAGATGTTGCACTAGTGCAAACAACATCCAACACACATTTATTCGTACATACTGTATACATACACATACATACATTCATACATACAAAGAATGAAGTAGCATAAAACCAGAGGAATTCATAGCATTAACCCAAATCTCAATTTAAAAAGTGATTTCCAATGCAACATTGGAATGTTTTGAACGATTGCAATTACTAGATAGCTAATGTTTGTACCAAGCTTTGATGATGGCTTGTAAAATGCTATTGAAAAGTTTTTAACTTGTAACGGTGTAACGGTTCACGGTATGTATTGAACCATTTCGGTACGGGCGGTTCGGTTCGGTACACTTGCGTACCGTTTCGGCATTTTTTTTTTATTAAATAATATAAACAAACAATGTTCCTAGGCGAGTTTCCGCACGGACGCTATTGAGTGACGCACACTAGAGCTGCACGGGTAGCTATGAGAAATGGCATCATGTGTAACGTCCACTACTAGGTCTATGTACCACATTATGTATGTATGTTACCCTTTAAGAGATGCGCCCCAAACCTTCAGTGTGCGCGCTGCAGGAGTCTGTGTGTGTGTGACGAGAGGGAGAGACGAGTGTGTGCACTGGTCTTCCCCTGAAACCGCTACCCTGTTACATATTGTTTACTTTTATTTTGTGTTTTGAAATGTAATTTCTTGTGACGCTGAAGGAAGCTAACTATAAAGGTTTGAGTTTGAAATGATGTGTTCGTCTTGAAGCTCCTTTTACTGGGAGGAGTTTGTATCTTTCTGCATCAGGTTAATTAAATGACATAAATTCCTCTCAGGAGATAATGTATGCATTGCCTCAATGGATCCCTTGTAATGCACTTGAGACCCCCGTGACCATGAAAGGGAAAAATCGGGTATAGGAGATGAATGAATGTTCGTATAGATGTGATTTGCTTTGTACAGGGTGTGAGAATAAATAAAACAATGTTCTAGAATATTAATCCTAAACCAAGTAAGATGACCCTGAAGCAAGATCTCAAGAATAATTAACAGAAAATGCAGCTTTATTTAACTTAAACATTGTATATGAATCAGCTAAACACGTGCGGTACTGAGATCTCTGTGCTACTCTATTTAAAGAACTCGTCACTTCCTGGTTGTAATGTATTTCCTGTTCTATCTAAGAAATAGACCAGAAAATTGGAATTGGTTTTTTCTTTAACAATCAGCAGGTTGACGCTACTAATTAATTATGGAACTCAGGGCGACTACATTTACCACAAAAGCAATGATTTGGGATTCAAATATTGACAGCCTTTTAAAAATATAAACCTTCAGTATTATATGACTCAGAACTTTAATGTTGGAAAGTTGTTTAGCAGAAAAAGTTTAAATCAACATTCAGCTCTGAAATCAGAGCAAATCAGTGTTAAAATGAGACACTTCCACTTGAAAGGCAGCGGGTTACCAGAAAGATATGGTTTATGGAAGGTTTAACTTACCTTGTTACCAACCCCAGGAAACCTTTTATTTAAATCAACATGAAACAGATGATATAGGAGTAGAATAGAAGCAGTCATTCCCGTAACAGAAGCAAATAAAGCACACCTTTGTTCATTTTAAACAACGAAAGCAATATTCGTCGAAAAGCGTTCAGACACGCTTTGCAGTCTCGGTAAACAAATTCAAGGGAAAGTGGAGTCATAAAACTCTGACAGGCACCACACATCAAAGCCAAGCATGTCTATTAAATCATTTCAGGGGAATAATCCTTTTCAAATGTGCCGTGTGATGCCTGTCAGGGTGTAAATTAAGAGGAGGAAACTGAACCCGGGCCAAGGTGGAAAACACCGGAGCATGTCCCGCTGCGGTTTTCACCAGCACATGAAGTGAAACATTGAGGAGAAGCTCTCGGGGGATGAGAAATATCATTAGAACTTGAAATGTAGTGAGTGCCATTTAAGGTTGCCAGGTCATTTTTGAGGAAAAAGCACACACTTTATTAAGATACCAAAGTAGGAGCTGCAATTCAGAGTCTTTTTAAACTTACTTCTTCTTTTACTTATCCAGGGCCCAGTTGAGAGTGGAGCGGTCTAAGCACGGATGCCCAGACAACCCTCTCCCCAGACACCTCCTCCAGTTCATATCAGCACTACCTAGAAACGCCACCTTTCCATGGTGGAGGGGTTTGTGTGCCTGAATGATCCTAAGAGCTATGTTCTCTGGGGCTACATGTTCCTGGTAGGGTCTTCCAAGGCAAACAAGTCACAGGTGACAGGGCCAGACAAAGAGCGGTTCAAAAACCCTGTTATGGCAATTGAAAAATCAAGGCCTATGACGCCACCCGGTATGGTGGAACTAGGTCTGGGGTTAGGGCTCGCACGCAAGTGCCAGGTGGCCTGATTTTACCCTATGGGCCTTGGTCAGGCTCAGCCCGAAGGAGCAACATGGGAATGACCTTCCATGGGCTCACCACCAGCAGGAGGGGTCATAAGGGGCTGGTTCAATGTAGAAGGGATTATAGTCGAAGGCAGGGACTTCTGTGGCCCAATCCCTTGACACAAATTCTAAACACATGAGTGGGTTCACCCAAGACATGTATATATTTGAAGCATTTACTTTACTTTCAAGAACAAAAAAATTGTTAGTTAATTTGCCATTTTTAAGGTAATTTGGGAAATTCCTGAATATCCTCACCATAGAGGTCAGAAGATGACCAACGTCATCTGGTCTGTTAATATGCACGACAAACTATCCAATCACAGAGATGTTTTGTGATTTTTTTTTAAACACAAACACTCTCAGTCACTGAATTACGAATCAACTTAATTGACAGCGGACATACTACTCCCCCCGCCCCTCAACCTTTTCACTGATTCACAAATCTATTTTCAGTCACTCAATGCTGTCACAGTTTCACAAGCGTCATTTCTCAGAGCTCAAATGCTCCATGAGTAATTGCTTACCTGTTGAAGCAAAGAATAGCGGATATAGAACCCTGGATTTGAGGGAAAGTATTCATCAGAGACGAAGCGAATCAGGATCTGGTTGCCCTTGGATACCTGCGGCCCAGGAACTATCTCTGAACCACACCATCGACCCAAGACTATTCCTCCAATCGGCTCCTCCACCTCCACAAAGTCATATCTGCAATAACAGAACAAAAAAGTACAACGGGTTTATTCAGGTTTCAGGACGAGCAAAGCATTCAGGTGTTATTGACGGAATGTTATTGAAATACTGTTGTCTTTACACAAGTTTATTCTCTTCAGGAATATGAGGCTGCTGCAAGAGTGAAAGAGCATTTGTTCAAATTTCTCAAAAACAAAATACAAGTCAGATTTGAAAGCCATTGATGTCTAGTAGGAATTGTCGTCAAAGTACTCAACAATCTCATAATTTATCAAGCTTTCCTTTGGCTCAGCTGGTAGAGCATTGCGCAAACAATGCAAAAGGTTATGGGTTCATATCCCAGGGAATGCATTCATTCAAATGTAAGTCACTTTGGATAAAAGCGTCTGCCAAATGCAGAAATGTAAATGTAGTGGTCAACATGAAAACTGAATGGCTCCTACACAATTACATAGTTCCCAGTCCCAACAAGATCAGGCAAGTCCCAACAAGATCAATTGTAAGCAGCAACCTGGGAAATACATCCAGACTAATAAAACAATGGCATAGATATAAAAAAAATGTACATATATTTAAAAAAATAATAATAAATTATGCAGATAAAAAAGGGAATATTGGTGCTCAAGGGAGCGCCAAGCTGTGACCTCATGTGACCCTAATGTTGACTGTATCAGATAACTTCATCTGCAGTCTCCGGCCCCAACATGTACTGGACACAGCCAGCCAGGACCCCAACACGGCATGGTCGCTCTTTAGTTAAATCATCAGAGTGCTCCATCGTTCATTCCGAAGGAGAGCTAATGGCCATGAGGCAGCACTAATGATATGACTCTCTCCAGAGTAACAAGTGTGATTCCAGGCTGACTATTAAACACAGAAACATTGGTAAGGAAAGAAGCTGGGGAGGTGCATATCTGAGACAAAACCCTTGGAGTGAATACGATTAGACATCGGACATGTAAGCTTATAAATCAATTTTATCTTAAATTCATCGCAAGCTAATATGCTAACCCATTAGGCTTTTCATAAGCGACAATAGCTGTGACCCAGAAATCCATTCTCACAAGCATTTAATGAACTGCATGAGCTGTGAAGCTAAATGTATGATCTCAATCAGCCTGATGCCGCTGCAGCCTGTGGAGAAAACGAGAACTTAATCCATCACTCATTACAACACTGAACACTTATATTGGAGTCGGTGGGTATCCCAAATAGACTCACAGCAAAGGGTGTAAAATTAATCTGGTTTCACACCCTCTTGACAGGGTTTTAGCATACATTTATACAGACAAATGTTTATCATAAATCATACGTGCGGAGGATCTAATGCTGAAATAATGGGATCATTTATTCTAACTGTGTTAGGGATGACGTAACGTTTATGATGGTAAGAAGCTTTTTAGGTTATACACATCACTGAAGCCTCGGAATCTCATATTAGCTTAATTTTCTGAGATTTTGACATGTTTAAGAAACCTTTATGGTATACAACATACAAGTAGCATAACTGCTTCTTCAAAAGAAACCTTTTTTTTTTTTTTGGGAGAGACTTTGTTGTCGCAGGATAAGTACAGTTGCTGCTGTACTCTGAGAAAATGACCAGAAATTATTGCTCAACCTCTACTTGGTAACAGAGTTAAGAAAAGCCTCCTACACAGCTGTTTCAGTTCACGACTAGTGCATGCTGTTTGGTATGAGTAATGAATCATACACCTGACTATAATTGTACAAATCCCTGACTGTGCTATTTACCTGTAAGAATTGATGCTGGCTAGACAGATAGAGGCATAGATACAAATACTACCCACAGGTGTAGTACATCAATTAACTTTTAGTGGCACGGAGGGTGGCGCAGTGGGTAGCAATGTGGCCTTCCAGTTAAAAGGTTGCCGGTTCGAAGGATTTTGCATGGGTGTCCTCCGGTGACTCGAGTTTCCCTCACAATCCCAAAAACATGCGGTTAGGTTAATTGAATAATCTAAATTCCCACGTGACCCCAAAAGGGAATAAGCGTTTTTTTGAAAAACGAAAGAATGAATGTCTCGTTCTGCCTCCAAATTACACTTTTAAGGCAACTTTGGCTTTTTTTTAAATAAAGGCAGAAAAATAAAGCAGATTTGGGCAGTAACCTTTAGAAGTTTCTGCATACACCGGTGGGTTTGCCAGTCACAGCGTCTGTTTTGTATCAAGTAGGAACTCATCTATTGTTTAATATTGATTTCCAATATAATGTTATAAACCCATTGTGTGTGTACATGTATGTTTGCATGTATTTGTTTACACAAATGTGCAAACATATGAAAACATAATGGATGCAAAGTAAATTTTAAATCTAACACAATTCTATCATTCTGCATATCGAATTTAACATGAACACTTGCCAATGTATGAAATTGTAGAATGACTTCTAAAAAAAAACGATCCATCCATCTCTAGTTAAAATTATTACCAAAGGAACACAGGAAATTCTGCATCACTCTGAGACATCTAAAGTATACCGGTCTTTAAAGAAGGCCAATGTGACAGCAGGAGCAGTCTGTTCCTCTCATGGCAGACATTATGTCCTGTGCCTGGTTCATTAGAAATATTTGGTAGATGATGACAAAACACATTTGTAAGAGGACAGAGACTCTTTTCAAAATGTGTAATGAAATATGCAAAAAATGCTGCTCTGTGCATTTCTATGACTTCCACAGCATCAGCGATCATTTGACTCATTCCCACAGACGCGTATGCAAATGACTCATTAATAATGTAATGTGATTTGACCATTAGAGGGTTGCATCGATGCATCTGTATTGGCTCAAGTAGGACAGAGGCAATTTTAATTCCCTTGAAATTTCAGTGAAAACGATAAAAGAAAAAGAAGTTAAGAAATCCTAACTACACTCACAAAACTGGCCAATCATGAGGTCTGTAATGTAATACTACTGACTCCTGATGAGTCAAAAATGACAGTTTGATTTTGCGTCCAATTCTAGGGGCGGGCGACACTGCAGATTTTGAGATCGATCTGATACCAAGTAAATACTAGCCCATTATCGTCGATGCTTGGAAACAAACAAAAAAACTTATAAACTATTTAACATTAATAGCAATTTATCACTATTCCAAATGTTTCAATATTACACATAATCAGAAATCTTTTACACAAAAACTAGAATGAAACAAATATAAAAAAATCACAGTACATTCAATTTTTCATCTATAACTTAAATCTTTAAAACCATCTTAAAAAAACATCTTTCTGTCTGATTTGAATCAGACAGAAGCGTTCGCTTGGGCTGTTGAGAAATCGCTCTAAGCAACACAGAGGGAGGAGGGGCGATGTGTGCAGATCAGACCAGACGAGTCGAAAGTAGATGAGAGCAGCTAAGGATTTGGTAAAATATCAACTTTAGAAACTTCTCAAGTACGTTTGCACCTTCTGAAAGCCATGAAACTAAAATATTCTGAGCAATTACAATAGGGTTCAATACAGATTCAGTGCTCAAGCCCTAAATCATGACACACCTTAAAAGAGATAACCATGGACAAGGTTTTTGAATTATTTGGGGTTGCCACAAGGTGCTCTGGTTTCTTCAAACATTGCAAATGCAACAAATTTCCAGAAAATATCATAAAACTGTTCAAATATCATAATATTACATATTTGTTCTTGAAATTTGTAAATTAAACTTTTGATTTTGATAAGGTGAATAACCTTTAAAGATAAAAAATGACCAAAACGGTGTCAATAAAATGGATAACTAGAAAGCAATATCCATACTGCTGAAAATAATTGAACACAAAGCTGTGTGAAAGCACATTATCTAATTGGTTATTGACAAGAAATAAAAGTACTGATTTACTCACTAAACAAAAACATTGCAAGACAGAATCCACAGAAAAGGCGTAGACAGAAAGAAGCTTTCCGAGGCAGTGTCCACTCATCTACAGAGCAACTAGATGAAGCATTTTTTTCATTCATAATTGCATAACATCTAGATGAAACCACAAGTCGTGGGAAGGATGAATCAAGCTTCTGAGAAGTAAAAATACACAGACGCACAGGTCTGCAATCAATTGCAGCATACAGCAGAACAGGAAGGAAGGAAAAAGGGAAGAGTGGAAAGCTAGCCTGTGATTGGAATGCTCTTTAATGTGAGAGCGTAAGTAGCGCTTGTTTGTGTTCTCTTTCGTCTCCAGAAGAGCTCCATTCGAGACTAGGACCGAAATGCCCGCGCAAAACGAGAAGCGACTCTTTGTGTCACTGTATCAGTGATGGAGAAAATAAATATATAACTGTGCATAATCACTCTGGGGGTGGGCTTTTCATTATTCATCAGGCTTCATGCAGCACAACCAATCTCCCAAATGGCATCCTTTCAGCCTTAAATCTTGAGAAATGGACACAGTCACAACATGCACATGCATCTCCAGTATAGTGCGTCCTCGCTGTACACTCTCTCTCTCACACACAGCTTCTATGTGGGGGCTTCTTCTCATGCCTGACACTGTCAAGAGAGAGCAATGAATGGCTGATGCAGTTTGTTGAGTACTGAATTGTCGTATTACACCAAGTGAATATTATAGGGATGTCCCGATCAGGTTTTTTGAGCCCCCGATCCGATCCGAGTCATTTAATTTTAAGTATCGACCCATACCGAGTCCCGATCCGATACTTGTCTTTTCCTTGTGCTAATTGCACACTTTAAGTGCATGCAGGTTATTAAATCAATCCAGTGTGTACTCTTGACAACCAAATAGCTCAGCAGTGCATCAATAAAATGGTTTAGCCTTTTCCTGCGTTCGCTCAGTGAAGTCGCAATATTCTGTCGTGTTTCGTTTTAAGATGCCTTATCAAGTTGGTAGTATTAAAGGCTGCTTTGCTAGTACCACCGCGTGAAATGCTCGCATTGCAAACGTTGCATGTAGCTACCAGACTAGAATCACTTTCCAACTTAAAATACTTCCACACTGCAGACATCTTAGCACTGTATTGCAAGTAGTAAACAACATGCGAGTTTAACATGCGAGTTTGCGACACGTGCGTGACGTAGCTGACGTAAACATTCGATCGGTCCGATACATAGAGCCGATTCCGATCAGTTAAAAAATACCTCGATCGGCCCCGATACCGATCTTTTACGATCGGCTCGGGACATCCCTAGAATATTATTCTGTTATTATTCGGTTTACAATGAAAGCTGGCTATACGATGCATGCCAGAATTCACTAAATACAGTTGTGCTCATAAGTTTGCAAATTTTCTGATTTCTTGGCCATTTTTCAGAAACCATGAATGGTAACCCGAAAGCATTTTTTCCAGTCAGTGGTTTGGTGAAGCCAGTGCTTAATGGCACCACAGCAAGACCGTGTGACGAACTTCTGCGTTTTTGATAACTTTTAAGGCATAATGCTCTAAGTGTCACCAGACCAATTTTCAGCTCGATCTTGATGTTTTTTAAAAGATTGGGGTAACAGCAGTCTTGTGATGATGCAACATAGCTGCAGTGTGAAGGATTTGAAACAGAAACAACAGCTAGCATTAGCATTCTGGTTAAATGTTTAGGTCAAATTTTTTTTTTATAAACCAGTGGGATCCATCTAGACCCCAAACGGGGATAAAAGTAAACCCCAAGATGTAGATTTAGCAGATCATCTTGTTGGTTGGTTTTCACAGCACAGCAGACTTCGGTAAAGCTTCTGCAGATTCACAGATTATTATTTTTTTTTCTGGTCAATAGCACGAGAACTATATGCTCTTAATAGACAAATGACACCTCTTTTTAATCTGAGTTACGTAGCGAACAAGCTACAATCCCAATTTTGTTAAAATATGTCTTCATCCTAGTTCGCTGCTGCAGTGAACGCACAGAAAACAGAAACAGGATCGCTTAGGGACCGTCTGCAAAGTGCCAAACCCAAAATATCTTTTGACCAGAAAATGGTTAATAACCTCACTCTAAAATGCCCTACTTCTCACATACAGGTTGTATGGTACTAAAATACAAACAAGGGATTTGAAAATGTATTACATTCAGTATTATTAACATTTATTTTAAAAATCCTGATCATTTAGTGTGACATTACCACATATAATGTTAAGGTCAACTTCCATTGAAAAGCCTGAAAAGGTTATACTTTTCTTAAAAACTTCCAAACATTCCTCGAGGGTTAACAATAAAATGTCCCTAAATTATTTACGATACATCACTAACTCATTAATAACTAGTGCAATAACAGTTGTTGATATCCGCAATTGGATTTATGACTCTGACAACATTAAGCACTGACAAAACACTGTTGAAATATCTAAACTATAAAATAAAGAAAAAATGTTTTTACTGCGTATTAAACACTGTGCTGAACCCCGAGTCTGGGGGGAGGGGGATGTTATGACTGCATTTTAACCACTAACATACATATTGTTGCTTTAAAGTTATATTTCACTTGCGTATACATGCAGACATGAAATCTAAAGAGTGTTGGGATCTCTTACTTGCAAATGCCATCCTCTGCATCCTCCAGGCCAAAGCGCGGATCAAAGATCAGCTGGATCCTAGAAGATTCCGTGACTGCCACCAGACGCCAAACTATAACTGTGTTCCTGGGATACATGTTGGGAAAGTCTGGACTTTGAATAATTCCATCCCCAGAGACACTGAGGACCTTCTCATATTGTGATTCATGCACACCTATGCAACACAAAATAAACATTTATCAGTACATTAAACTCGCAGAAAAACCATTGCATTGAAAGAAATTTCAGCCGCATTGCACCAACACATGAAATAAGTTAGCAATACAGCATATGAATGCACAAAACAAGAGGATAGGGCAAACTGCGGTGCTATAAATAAGGATTTTACTGAGTATTGATTAAGTGCAATACTGATAATCAAATTAAGAGAACAATAAAAAGGAAACTGTAGAAACGATGTTGCATCGTCAATACCATAAAGCAAGGAGAAAGATTTCCTGGTATTTGCCGACACAGCATACTTTTAATGAATCTGTGTAATGAAGCAACACTGCGGCTTCACAATAATAAGTTGCATCCTTACAAATCCAGATCAGGGTGATCAATCAGCAGCTATTAAGTGATTTTATAAGAGCCAGGACTAGATTCTAATTTTGTAAACTTGAGGAGGCTCTTAGGAGATGCACATATCTCAGAAACACAAGGCGGAATTTAAACTGCAAGCAGCGATGGGTGGGCCCTTGCACAATGTGTCCGGGGGCCCAAAGCAATCACTCCCTGGTCTTTCGTGTTTTTTCACTTGTTATTCCCAAGAGCTATTTTGCAAAGGTCATAAAGTACAATTAAAATATAATTAATACAGCCAGCAGGTGGCGGTATGAGTGCATCATCATGTAGGCTAATAATTTGGTCAGAGGGGTAATTTTTTCAGGTTATTTGGATGAAGTATGTCAGAGGTACAGAAACAAATACATTTATACTTATCGTTTGAAAAGGTAATGGTACCACAGCAAGACCGTGTGACGAACTTCTGCGTGTTTTTTTCCTTTTGGGCCATAATGCTCTAAGTGTCACCAGATCAATTTTCAGCTCGATCTGGCAATTTTCCTGAGGAATGTGTTAAAATGCGAGATACGTTTTTTCGCATTACTTTCGGTGGCGTGCTAAAAAAATTTGCGAATAATTAAAAAAAATATATATATATTGCGAATAAAGCACCATTTCCAATTAACGAGTCTAAGACAACAAACGCATCACTTGCTGATCAGCCCAAAATATCAAAAGTGTTATTTACAGCATTAGGGAGAAGGCTTTTTTTCTAAATAATAACTTACTTGTGTCTTCGAACACATAGACGAAACGCAATATGCAAAGTTATGACATTGTACTATTGGAGGTGGGAGACTGCTTTTTGGGGACATTTAAAAAAAAATGTGTAAAAATGTTAGTAAATTTTCAAAATGTATGCACATCCGAACATTTTCATTATGGGTTTTTTATGCAATATTCAAAAAATGTGCGTAAAAATATGTGGATGTAAGCGCAGCTTATGTTTATTTTAGCTGTGGTGTGTCTAAAACTGGTGTATATTTCGGTAGATCATGAGTTTCATTGTATATGGGACACTTGCTACCAGTTATGACAAGATTTACTTTTGTTCTTCCATGGATCTCGATGCTAAAAAACCGTACCACTGCACAAATAAAAGCAGCATTTACAGAAGCTTTGCCAGATGGAAAAAATGGAATCCAACAGGCTTTCCACTCAAAAATCTAGCCATAATTTATCCTAACGGTGTCTTTTACCATCAGCTCTTTTTCCAAATGTGTTTGCAGTGATCCAGTCACAAGTGGCCGGTCGAGGAGCATTACCATCTCCAGCTGTTCTTAACATGCATCTCTTGTGACTACTTGTTCAGAATTTATCAGGGCACTTCTCTTTTCTTTCAACACTCTTTACATCATCTGAGTGCTCTGCTTGATGCATGAGCACATCTGAAAGAACTCACCCATGTTCCATGGCTCAAAAGTCAGCGGGAAAGAATGTAGAAGAAAAGTTTGCAATCGATCAGATCGTTACAAGAAAAAAATCTACAAGAGTGCATCAGTACCATTTTTATGCTTCAAACAATAGTGACACTCACTTCTCCAATCTGGATAAATTAAACCAATAAAACCACAGCAACATTCCTGAAGTGTTTCCAGTTAAACGTAACCAACGAAACCATATTTTTGATTGTAAAATATCAATGTGACACCAGTGCACTGTTGAGTAATAAATTAAATTTACCATAGCGTTGTTTTATTTTTGGTATACAGTTTGGATATTACAAAGATAAATATCAAAAGTTTTATCTTTTAATGCTACTTAAATAATCTTATAATCTTACAATTTCCTCTAATAAATTGTCTTTAAAACATTTTTTGTAGCAAAGCTTGATACATTTTTGACATTTTGACTTTTTCAATACAATAAATACACAACAAAAATGAAATTGTACAAAATACAATTCCGTGTGTGAAATTGACATTTGTACAGCAAAAATCTCAGTTTTTATGTTTTATTTATTAAAATAAAAATTCATAATTTTTTTTAGCAAAGCTAAGGATAAAACAATGTGAAAATTGTATATAAAACAGGCAAAACTATTCTAAACCTTTTCCAAGCACTTTTTGTGCTATAACTTTGAAAATCACAAGCTATGTCACAGGTCTTGTACTCACAAGGGTTATTCCTTCTTTTCACCACTAGATGGCACCAGGTGCGGTCTGTAAACTGAAAGATGGTTGGGCATTTCTCACATTTAACTTTAATTACCTTGTAAACTCTGTGCAATAACTCTTGTAATGTTCGTTGAAAAAACAATATTTAGTTTACATATAATAATAGTTTACAAATATAAAGTAATAACTCACACATTATATTTGAAATCAAAATTCAACAAAAGCTGGGTTGCGTCATTCCAACTGAATTCAAAACAGCCGTGTTATTGGCACATGCACCGGTGCCTGCAGACTTTCTAAGGGTTAAGCTGGGTAAAACATGGTAAGAAAGTTTTCTCCAACACCTCCTTCCATTTCACACCAGTTACATCACAGTGAACATACAGAAAAGAGTCGCTCCAAAAGGATTCTAAGAAACAGACGCTTGTTCCCAGTCCAATAAAATGATTGAGATCCATTCTGTCCTGCTGTACTGGGCTCAGAAAGATGTTTGATGCAAACAGACAGCTGTTGAAAGTCAACACCAGCACTGGTTTTTACAGGCCTGTCACATTCTGAGCCCACCCAGGGGAAATACACACAGATTTTCTTTCACGCTCTACTCCCTTAACAAACTCGCACACTAGTGTATGCCTCGCTGAAATTGTGCGGCAATGGTGCCAGTAGCTATCCTGACCCTACAGTGTGAAGGTACAAGTACCTGAAGGCTCTTGCCTAGTAATCATACAGTGGCATAGCAGTTAAACCTTGAAGGTGATGTATTGAAACATATTTTGTGGTGCAGTAAAGGGTAAAAAAAGCAAAAACGATTCATATTTCTTGAAAAGACAACAGCATGAGCCAGGCCCTTTCCTAAGTGATGTCTAACAGTGCAATGGAATGGTTTGACATTATTGCCCATATTTTTTTTTCTTCTATGGAAAGTCTGAGGTCTTGTAGTTGCTAAAAATGGCTAATATCAATATTACAAAACCCTTCTTGAAAAATTAGCATTTTGCCAAACAAACCACTGCTGCTAATTTAACATTTTTCTTATGTTCATCCGGGGCCGAGTCGCAATTGGGAGTAGTCCAAGTAGAGTCTCTCCAGTGTTCCCCGTGGCCTCTTCCCAGAACACCATACTAGGGATGTGCCCAGGAGGCATTGAAAGAGTGTCTAGTAGCTCTATTCCTGAGTGACTGAGCTCCTCACCATATCTCTAATGGAGCGTGCAGCCACCCTGTGGAGGAAACCCATTTTGGCCATCTGAATCTCATCCCTTTCGTCATAACCCAGAGCCCATGCCAGAGATAAGGGTAGGAGGGTAGATTGAGGCTGCACCAATCCATCTGTCTATCTCTTGTTCCATACTCCCCTTACTTGTGAACAAGACCCCAAGATACTTGTACTCCTGGACGCGGAGGAGGGATTCCAGCTTTTCAACTATGAACCATGGCCTCAGATTTGGAGGTGTTGATTATGAACCCGGCCATTTTGCATCTAACCTAATATCTTGCAGAGCAACTAATAAAATAATTTGCTCTGTCATCATGGCAGAGATTAGACCAAAGAGATTGGTTTGGGTTGAGATTAAGAATCGTTAAAGCTCATAAATATGGAGAAGGATGTTTATCACACGTTTATCAAAGTAATTGTATACTTTTTATATTTTAACATATTCTTACTTTGGAATAATTTTCAGCATGCTTTGGACCTAATTTTATAATGTAAATAAAATTAATATTTTGTTTAAATGTCACAATTAAAACTCATTAACCTATATGTGGCTTTTGCAAGTTTATTTTTTTAAAATAATATCCTGATTCATGGTTTTATGTAATTAAAAATAAAACATCAAATAAAAGAAGCTCTTTTTATCTGAATCAAAATAATCGTTAGTTGCAGCGCTACACTTAAACAAGAAAACAGAAAGAAAAACAAACCACTTTTTAAAGTAATAGCAAAACATGCTGCAGAAAGGTTGCTTTGTAGTCATATATCTGGAAAATACTTTAAAGTAATACTTTTAATTTTTTGACAAAATATTTTACTCAAGGTTTTCTTCAGAAAAAATTGTAATTAAATATTAGCTAAAATAAAATAAAAATGTACAAAATTGTTTATTATTTCAGTCCTATCTACAATCCATGTTAACCAAGGAGAGATGCTATGGATACACTTAAAATAGGCTTGGCTTCCTATTTCTGAATATTTGAGACACATTATTGACCAAGTGAGAGATGCTTCAGGAGTCAGTGTTTCCATTCACCTATTTTAGGCACATTTTGGAATATTGCATTAAAAACAAGTATGGAAATTCAAATGCGCAAATCTATTTTGTTTAAAACAAAAGTTTTAAATCTTTTTATCCTATCACAAAAAATTTTAACAAACTACAATGGAAACACATTTATTAAAAAAATCCCAAAGGAATGCAATGTGTTTTTCTGTCAGAAGAAACAATAATCGACTATACAACAGACCGATTTCATGGACAACATCTGAAATGTTGATTTGGTAATGTGATTTTGATGATTTGGTTCAGGATCATCCCCTCCCATAACTCTCTTAAGATATTTATTTAGAAATGTTGAAGAAAGGCCTTTTCCAACAATTTGACACCAGTTTTTCAGGAAGTGACGATTTTTTTTTAATCTTGGATTTGTTGGATGGAAACTGTGCTTTATTCGCAAATATTTTTTACGCAACATTCCAGTTTTGCAAATAAATGTCATTTGCAACTTTGGATTGAAACATGGCTACTGGGAGTAATGCTTGAGCCGGTGGAGGTTTGGGAAAAATCTGGGGAACAGCTTGTGTTTGCATCCACAAGAGATAAAAGTTTGCCACTCCGATACGTTTCCCTAAGAAGCTGTATGAAATGTTGAAAGTAGGAAGCAAGAAAATGGTTACAAATACATTTGAATTCTCTCTGTAAAACATGACATTGGTTGTTTGATGTCTTTCACATCATTTGATAAATTGGTCTCCTGGGAAGAGAAATGAAAGACAAAATACAGCACGCTTTGAAAAAGACAAACTTTGAGCACATCCAGAAATAACTAGGGTGCTCAGCACACAGAAACTTGGCATGTTGCACAAAAGCTTGCCCACTTGAATAAGAGACACCTTTTTAGTCAGCGAGGCAAAGCAAGACCACTCATGCTCTGTAAAGATGAAGATCATTTTGGGTGAAACATATCCAAACAAAAGAGCCCTAGGGCTGTGGAACAGTGTTGAAGAGCTCAGATCTGTTTGCAGCACAAGCCTAAACCCTTCATGGGCTCCGTTATATAAACAGATCAGGAGTTGGCTGCCACTGCCAAGGTCTTTGAAATCTCCTAAAATGAGAAAGAAAGGGTCTTTCCTGAAGCAAGTTGCAGCTTATGCCCAACCGCACAAAAACTGTGCGTCAAGCTGTGTATTAACGTTCATTATTCTCAATTTTATGTCTCTGATGTTACGGCAGACCCTCTCCTGCAGAGACTTTTAAGTAAATACCTTGGGAAGAGTGATTTGGTGCAATCCAAACAGTAGCACATGTAACTGGTCTCAGACTGGAAAGGAACACGATAATCAGCTTTTCGGAGACTTTTGTGTTTGCTAAATTACAAAACGGTTGAGAAAAGGTTTTCAATCTGAACCTGAAAATGAATTATGGGGGGTGGGGGTTCCTGCCTTCTACCAGTAACAAAGTAGATGGGATGGAGGAATGTTTAACATTCTGTAGCAAATATTATATTTTCACTGTTGATAGTGTTGGGTCGATAGCCACACTGTTGGGAATTATATCTTTTCTGCATAATGCTGCTCGGGTACGATGTTCGAGATTTGTGTGCAATGTAATGTGTAATGGCTGCATGTAGAAATAGAATGGGATGAAGGGATGGTAAGGGGAATTAAGTGTTATCTCTGTTCCACCCGGGCCGGAAAGGGACATAAAATAAAGTCCAAATTACATCAAAGAGTCTCATCTCTTCGTAAGCGAATAATCCACCTGAAATGTGTGGAAATAACGCATGGATTTGTTCCCAACTCCAAACAAATGCATCCGCGTTTTTGGAAACTCAATGTTGAACACTTATTTAAAAAAAGAAAAAAGGTAGATTTGGTATAGTCTTTACAGGGTTAAGATTTGAGTTTTCATGTGGATACAGATTTTATTTTTTTTACAGGCAGATGTGGATTAGTTTTCAACAAAGTGTGAGAAAAAAAAAACTTTTTTTGAAAAAACCTGCGTTTGTGTACAGATGGCTGAACAAAAATTGCCCCTCATTTGCAAAAAAAAAAAAAAACTCTGGTCTGAAGCTTCCTTGCAGTGACTGACTGTAATCATTTCCATTTTTAAAATACAACAGTTTGACTGAGAATTTGCAAACAAAGATCAAATGTGCTTATGCCAACTAATCTTGAAGGGTATTCCCATAATGTGTACACAGTACCCAGGAGACATTGAGACCTTTGCTCAAGTTAATAATAACATTCTTGCCAATGCTTGTCATTGTTGCTTATTATTGACAACGTTACTTATGTTTCAGACCTGCCTATATGCAGTTTATCTCTGAGAGCACGGACAATGTTTTAGCCATTTCCTGTAACATTTTCAATATCTAAACAGAGGCTACACCCTGAAGATTTGATCAGTGAGTAATTTGGCAATCAATTATAGCAGATATCAGACATTTGAAGTGAGTGAAACATTTTTAATGAACTGGACAAAATTTCCATTAAAATGACGACGAATGACTTCTGTGGACATCAGATTTGAACTTGACAGTCTATATAATATTTAATCAGTTTTAGTGTACTTGAAGCAGTCGGGAACAGCTAAATAAAGCTTCATCATTCATAATGTATACGTCAAATCTCAGAAAGTATAAAATAGGCCATGGGTCATGCTCACAAATGAAGGTTTGTCATTAGTACCAACACTAAAACTTCCCTGTGTGATTCTGGTAGAGGCTCTGTGTCCGCTCCTGAGATGACTTCATCTCTGGGTTAAATAATGTCATATAATGATCACAGGCTGGCCCCTTGAGTGCATTACCTCAAACATGACTTTTCCTTGACCCACTTCTCTTTTTCCCTCTTCCTTCGCTCCTGAAGAGAGCACTACACTGATTAAGGTAGGAAGCTGAGCATGAATAAATAAGAGCTCACAGTGCTACCATTGTGCCTTGTTCACATGTCAGACCTCCGACTGAGCCAGGAGTTTACATATTAACCTGGAAGTGCTGGAAACAAACGCCACATGCACAAACACATACGAGTGCACATGTATCTGTGTGCAAATGCAATTAAAAATGAAATAAATAAGAATGAACTATTCCTGAACATTAAAGGGCAAACAACCTCAAACAGGAGGTGGACTACAATGATAAAAACAGACAAAATGAGAATGATTTACAAATAATAATGAAAATTTTAGCAAATGTAAAGGATGAACGGACACTATGAATATATGGATAATATAAAGCATTCCTCAGAAAGCCTTTTTGTGCAACACCAACGCACATGCTGCTTTTTAACATTTGTGAACTGGTAGATTCCTAGTTTCATAGGTGTTTGAATGAAAACCCAAGAAAGTGTTATGGGTTGTTTCAAATTATAGTATCGGTATCGGACCCGATACTAAGCTCATGTACTCGTATTTGTAAGAACACTCTGATACCAAAGACTGATACCCAGCATCAACACAATGTCAGACTCAGCTGTGTGGAAATATTTCAGAATTAACGATGACAACACACGGGATGGCAGACACGTTCAGAAAATATCTGAAACTAGAATACAAAAATGAGAATGGAGAAAATACTGCTAGCAGTAATGTTAGCTTTCAGCAACCAACTGGAAGAAATGGCAAGAGATAAGTGCTAAACAAATAACCGAGGTGTTTACCCAGTTCATTGTTTTTGACAACTAACCGCTTTCAGATGTTGATAACATGGGATATTGTCACATTCTTAAAATTTTGGAACCAAAGTACAGGATTCCAAGTCTGCCACATCTCAAAATCGGCAAAACAAAAAAAATAAATAATTTATACCGTCTTTAAAAAATGGTATTTGTGCATCCCTATTTCTAAAAAAAAAATCTTTTTATATTTTTTATTCCCACACATTGGTATAATCCCATCCTCCCCCATTATTTTCTTGGCCATCATTAGTCTTATTACATACCAACAATTCGGAATCAAATTCCTCATACAGTCAAAAAAAATAATTACAGGACTTTGGATAGAGGACAAAAGTATGCTTCATTTGTGGTTCCTTTTTTGTTTATCATGTTTTTTGGACTAAAAGGAATTTTTTTCATCAAAAGATGCAAACTACATTTATGTGCAAAACAGATTCTGGGAAAGAAATTTTACAATGACCAAAACATTTCAGATGTTGTGCAATAAAATTAGTCAGAAAGAACCCACTGCATTTCCATCACAGTTTATATTAGGTTAAAGTTTACTCTGTTTTTTTTTATTCTAAAATGTATGCACATCTTTGCAATTCCACCCAAAGTTTTTTATATGATATTCCAAAATGCGAATAAAATAGGTGGATGAAAACGCAGCTTATGTCTGACAATTTAGAAACACACAGACTTCAATCAAAGAGAAACGCAAGCCGATCGTACAATGGCTTACTGCAGTAAATTCACTGAAATGAATGCTCCAGCCAAATTAATCTCAAGGCAGTATTGCTGCAAATAGGAATGGGTATTATGATCAATCAAACTCTTAAAGCCTCTTTAAACTCTCCTGTTGGAAATTCAGCGTAATAGCTCTGCATTTCACTCACTTCATATTTCCCAGTTGTCTGGCAGCAAGCCTTGAATGTTCATATTTATTTCACTCTAGAAAGTTAACGCTGGAGCTCCACACACCAGTCCCCATAACAGTATTAGTGCTAATGTTTCCTGATTCCAGAGGACTTGTTCAGACGCCGTCTACGTTTTAATCCCCTTTCCTTCGGTCGGGAGCTGACTGGTGAAACTGTACCCTGTGCTTACCATTTTTCTCTTTAGCATGCTGACTTTACCCCCTGCTTTTAAGTTGCTCCAACATCTGCTCGTGATTAAGGGTTTGTGGCGGTAACTACAGGTGCAGTAAATTCCACTTCTGGCTTTTCATATTTATTGCTTTAAGGTTTACAGTTGGCCAGCGCGCTGAATGAGGGGAAGGGTAAAAGAGGAGAGCATATGGGGGTGAAAAGTGAGGGGAACACAGCATGGGAATTTATCATACCATTAAAAAATAATTTGGCTTCAAAAGCGTCGACTTATTTGGAATGTTTCAATCTGCCGTGCAGATGCTCTGTTCGGAGACTCTCTGCAGGAGTTTGATGCTTGGGCTCACTTGATTGCTCTGTTCCTGTTGGCCATTAGAAATCTCTTAAGTGGCAAGGCTTTCCCCAAAGTGTGTAACTATTTTTGCGATTCAAATTAGAACAGTTTTAAACCTCAGTTTTCCTTAACCATACATTCATTTATATTTGTTCACTCAATGAAACCATTTAGAACACCCAAACATACTGAACAACTCAAGTTGGTATTTGGCTTGGTAAATATTCTATGAAATGTGTTATGACTGGAAGTAACGAATAAGATTACCTACAGCCAATGAGAGAGCAGCATTTAGGGCAGCTGGGAGTTGGTGAGGAGATGCAAAGGAAAAGATTGCAAATAAAACAATGGTTTCTGTACAAAAGGGGCTTGGATTCAGTTTATTTGGATTCCAGAAATGAAACAAAAACTAGCAGGTTCCCATTTTTAATGATAATCCCCTTCTTGAGGGTCTATTATTTTCAAATAATTTCTTGCAAGTGTTTGTCCATGTCCTAGAAATGCACCTCGGAAACAACGTTGTCTGTGATTCTTTCTAGTCATTCAGTGTGAAATCCTATTGGTCTATTGTGCAGCGTGAATTCCGCAACGACCAAATGCGGTCATGCAGTGTGAATGGATCTTTGACACGCCAGCACTGAAAATCGCGCAGTCTGATCTCTGCTTTAGATGCCACAGGATGTACAATTAATAAATATGAATTCATTGTGTACACTTTTAATGAACTATTATAAATATATAAATAAATAAACTGGATGCATTAGCAAATAAATTTTGTCTACTATTAATACGTTTTTGAAAAATGAAGGACCGGAATCCATTGCATTTACTTGACTACACAAATGAGCTCATAATTACAGTGCATTTAAATAAAGTTGTGAAAAAGCAAGAATTCAAATGCAACTGGACAGAACCAAATTAGTTGAGCAAAAGGTTCCTGTTGTGTCACCACATATGGAGCAACAACTTCTTGCAGTCACTTTCCCAAAACTCGAAAACACTTCTGTAACAGCCCTTGCAAAACCCTGCCTTTCCACAGCTCCCAAAACGAGACTCATCACATTCTTTTAAAGTGCACTGGAACATGCCATCACATGTCCCAGGGTCCACACGGACCGAAGCCTCTCGCTGGGAGGGTGAAAGAACACAAGTGCTTACAAATGAGTTCAGGAAGCTTGTGCTTGATAGAAAATTTGATTCCAAATCAAGTATGGATGCTCCCATGTATCCTCCTTGAGCCTTTTCAAATGTCTCTTAATGTGGGTTGTAGTGTACAGTGTCTGTGACCTCAAAGAAAAATGAGGATCAAGTATCATTAGGGCAGGACGTTATTTCCTGAGGTTCGATACACCCATGCTTTATGCCAGGTCCGAAATGAACTGCAACAACTGTGGAAAATCAAAGCATGGGAAGCCGAGGCTCACTGTAAGTCATAGTCATTCCCACAGCCATTCATGTAATCTACGGTTCAGCGCCAATCTTTGAAGAACAGTTTTTAAAAGCAAAGTTATGCCCCGCAGGGTAAAACTGGACAGGAAATTTAGATATGTTCATAGTAATCCAGGAAGAACACAGCTACATAAAATAAAATCATGGAAATTCTACCACTAAGCAGCTCCAGATTAACGTGAACATCTCTTTTAAATCCACTTAGAAATGATAGGAGGACAAAGCACCACAACAGTGTTTGTGGTTTCCCTCAAATAACTCCTGCTTGTGTGTGTTCAAACTAACTCAAATTAAAGTCTTCCGACACGTCTGCTGCTCGCATACTTCTGTTCAGAGTTGTGACCACACGCTTGTTTTGCTCGTATCGCATCAAGCCCACATCCTTTACTAATTCAGCGAGGTCTTCAATTAAACAAAACACTTGTGAGTGAATGGTCTGTAATGGCTGCCTGGTGCACAGCTCATGCTCACGTTTATAGACCGTTAGACATGACTCGTAACTGTAAAGTTGAAGTTAATTTTTATCTTTTATTAATTTAACCAGTGTGTGCTGTTGGGGATGTTTTCAGCCACTTCAGGGTGACTTTTTTGTTTCAAGTTGAATGATTTTTGGTGACAAATCTTATTTTTACACATATTTTAGAAAAATGCTTTGACGTTTTCCAAAAGCTGAAAAATTCACTCCGGGGAAATGTATTACCTTCATGGCAATTAGTCACTAAATTAAACTGTTAAATCTATTTATCTACCTCCACTCTAATCACAACAGGACAGTTTACCTGTGCAACACTAGTAACAACAATGCAGTTGACGGAAGCAATTCCATTATTCGCCCAATTGAATTCCATTATATTGATCTTTTTAATTTCAAAGCCATGATGCCCAATATTCATGCATTCTTGATGGTAACTGTTGACCAGTCAGAAACTAAGCTTTTTTGCACAGGCACTAAAAATCTCAAATGTTACCTTTTGGCCACCAACAATTGAGAATGCATGACTATTGGGCATCAGTGGTTTAGCTATATATATATTATTAAGATCATTATTATGGAAGTCAATGGGGTCAATTTGCTGCCATCAACATAAAAAACAACAACAACAAAAAAAAAACAGCCCACAATCATTTTTCATATTACTTATATAAGTAAGATTATAAGAATACAGTCATTTTTTTAATAAAAGACTGTTATTCACGCTGATGCACTATTTTAAGCTGTTTAACATGGTAAGCAAGCACGAAACAGGCCAGAGTTTTTAATAATCCACTTAGCATTCGTTTATCTCACATGTGTAGACATGCAATGCTCAACTGTGGATAAATCAGGTGCGAAGGCAAAAATATATGCATTACTGAGCAGAAAAGCAAATTAATGATGATCAAGAGTGGTGCAAATTCCTAAACTGAAAGACATTACAGAATGGAAACTTCAAAATGTCCGTCCCATTTCTGGATGAAGCAAAAGAAAAAAATAAAACTGGATTTTTAAATAGCATTTTACAATGTAATGCTAAACAAAAGCAAAAAAAAAACAGACCGATGCACACTTATTTTCTTTGCAAGAAGTTAGTTCTGCTTGCTCAAGCATGCATGCATACCACTGGAAGATGGTCCAGACATTTACAATGAACCAGGTGAACTTATGATGGATGGTGGCTACAAATGACAATTGTATGGGGCTTTCTAAGCTTCTATACACTTTGACACTTAAGTCTACTACACAACTTTGAAACAAATGCAGCCATGTTTCTCAATTATGCAAATGACAAAATAAAAGGTTCCCCGATGAGCACAATGGAAAATGAACAGAACAATAAAGCTTCAATTAGCTGGAATGTTTTCCTGGATCTGCCGCCTCAAAATAAAAACTAAAATAGATTAGGTGTATAAATAACAAACACTTTGCTTCTGATTGCATTTAAACAACCAACTCACACACCATTAAGCACCAGAGTGCTCTTTTTTACATCAATTACTTTCTGGTAAATGTTGATTGATGGCTAAATAAATGCTGAACCATGTGTGACCAATTAAACAGTCAGGAAAACAGGAGATGAAGGAAAAAGTCATAAATTTGACACTGAAGTCAGTAATCTATTCACATACTGCAACAATAAAAGCAGCATTAACGTTTTAGAAGCTAAAATGGCTTTGTTTATCTAAAAAAATACTTTTGTGAGATTTTCAGAACACCACCATCTCCAGCTTGATTACGTAGAACAAAACACAAATGCAGACAATGCAACAACAGCGGAATCTGCTTCTAAGCAGTTGGTTCTTCGTTTTGTTGTCATTTTGAGGTCTGTTTTGTTGATTATGGAACTGGGCGAATGCAATTTTTGGCCACAAGAGAAGTCCCACCCTCCTCTATCATTACCACAGACTGATTGGATATTTACACAAGGAGCAGTACATTGACTGGATATTTATATCACTTCCGTATACACTTGTAGTTAGCCAGGCGTGTTGGAAAAATAATACATGCAGTAACCGACAAAAACATGGTTCCCAAGGGAAGTATTGAACCGAGGACGGCGTACCATTAGGTTTGGTATAAAACCAAGTATTGTGGCATTCCTAGTTTTTATACTTCATCTCTCCTTTTGAGCACCAGAATTACATCTGGTTCCACCAAAATCAAGTAAATAACATTATTTTTCTCTTATCTGTGCATTTATCTGTGTTATAGTTTGAACAAATTGCTGCAATTGTCCGGAATGATATTCCAACGGTTTGTTTTAAACCAAGCCTCATATGAATATGCAAAACCTCAATTAGAGTCCAAGAGGGATTCTGACAATCCATCTCATACAAACAAAAAATACCTTTCTGAAGTTTTTTTATAGTCATAATAGTGTTGGGCCATTGTTAAGCAATTTTGACAATATTAGCAATACAGCAATATTAGCTGTTAAGCTAACTAACTGGGCATTGCACAAACTCCTGGAATAAGCTATTAATATCAATGAAACACCATTGGTAAGATTAAAAACACTTCCGATTTTAAACCTCTACTATATTTGCATGAAATAAATCCAATCTTTGTTAATCAACTATCTCACGCAAACTGCATGAGAGCTCATTAGCATACTGAACTGCGTGATTCACATTGTTTCCGGCTGTTTAAGGTGGATTCATTAGCTTGCAAAGAAATGAAATCTTCAATGCACTTTGGACTTTGACACACACACAAAAAAACCTCTTAATTCTGGTTATAATTTCAATTTCACTTGCAGGCATTACGCACTATATTTCCCATAATTCCCGAAACATTCCCAAACCCAGTGTACATACAAACTCAAAGCAAACCCAATTCCTGCAAAATCAGGATGCTATGCAGCATTATGTAAACAGTATGTACCCAAACAGAAATTCAATTAATTCTGCTGAAAAGGGAAAATCTGCAAGAGTTTTTATTTCCAGCGGGGGAGGGGCAGAGCACTGGATCACGATACCAGCTTTCAATGCCCATCTTCCACTGAAACAAGGTGAATCAACATATATTTGACCTCCAGGAAGCAAAAAAACATGAACCCCTTTAAGATAGAGCCAAACATTTCAGAACAGACCATAAGGCACATTTTAAGGCTTTGTCAACTGATATCCGTTGTGCTTACTTTGTAACTGTGGGTCTTTTTGTGCTTTTAAGCATCCTGTTAATAATAGTGCACTACAATATAATTTGATTATTTGGAGTTCAGGGAAATACACTTTGTGAATTCTGTTGCATGACACGATTGACAAAGGTCACTTGACAAATGAGAAACCGAAAAGCGAGAAGCCTCACCTCCAGAAATCTATTGTACGATAATATTGACAATCAGCATCAAGTGACTTGTGAAGATTTTAATACAATTCCTTTATTACCTACAAGTATCCCGTAAATCCCACATTAATTGTGCAAAATAAAAAATAACCCATTTTCTTCATGTACAGGCACATAACCCAGATGGTTGAGCACAGGTCCTTGCAAAAGATTCAATAACATTTCTAAAAGAAGAAGGAAGTTGCTTAAATGGCATCATTACTGACACAGGTGTGGGGGCCGGGATGGCTTTGTGCACAGGGGAATGATGCATAGGGAAACACACACAGACTGACTCAGCAGTGACACAGAGATGAACAGGAGCTGTGCCTGGCATCTCATTAGCCGGTGGGGCTTCCGGCTGGAATTAGAGCTGTCATTTTGAGGAGCTAATGAGAGGCTTCTGAACAGATGTCTGATGCAAGGGGGACGAGACCCTTTCACCTTTGGAGTTAAAGCCCACATTCTCTCACCTCAGTAACTGTGACATACCTTTTCATTCACAGCTATCCAAAAGAGAGAAAATATACCGTATTCCTTTACGAATCATCCCCATCAGGCCAGAAACTGACCAGTCCATTACGGATTGGACACTATTAATGGGTTTTTTTAATGTATATGAAGCATCTGGATGGATGGCACCACTGGCAGGCAGTGGAGTCTCCAGCATGCATGAATTAAACTCTTCAAAGATAATACGTTACAGGACTCAGTGGCAGTCCAAGTGAATCTTCCCAAATCTGGCCTTGCATTCATCCATCTATAAATCTGAGCTGGAGTCCGTCTTAGCCGACAGGAAGGCTGCTGCTGTTCCTCCATCTGTGGGCTGAGAAATAGATCTCCAGTCTCCAGGGAAAAACTCAAGTGCCATGCCTGACACCAGCATCTGTGGGAGTGTGCATGTGTGCCCGAGAACCTATTTGTGCTCCGGCAAAAAGCCAGACATTCTCCAAATACTATGTATGATTGAGTTACAGACACTAGGGTGTGCAGTGGGCACATTGTCGTATATCAAATCGCAGCATGTGCAGGGAAACTTAATGCAATCTGTCCAGGAAGGGACACTGGTGCTCATGCAGCCAGCCTTGTGACAGGTGTGCTGCCACTTTTCCCCTGATTTCAAATAACGTAACGGCGATATTTCATGTGAGAACATCAGACCGCTGACAGAAAAACGATGAAGCTGTTGGATGCCACGTTCCAGCACATCTGATCAGTTTCAGAGAAATTTGAAGTTGTGGATGAGTTACGACCAAACAGACTTTGCTCATCATACAGTAGGTAGGAATGGGATAGCTGGTGTACTCCTGGTAGATTTCTCTTTTCCTCCAGATTTCTTTGTTTATAATGATCCATCAATGCAAAGTTTAGTTTTGTTATGATTTTAAATGGGTCCTCTCACTTCGGTGTTAATTTAAGAATGACAGTGCAATTTGTCTACATTCCCTATTACAAATATTATTCATAACCCACTATAGAAGACTCTGGAAGAGAGAGAGAAAAGAGTAGGTGAAGGGGAAAGAACAGATTCACAGAGGAAAGAGAAAGTCTTCCAGCAACAAAATTAAGAGAGCTGGTACATTCCTAGCTGTGATGGAACAATGGGATACAAATATTTTATGATAACAATATGTAATGGTTTCCTCTTAAAAAAAAATCAGATCATCAAACACAACAGAAAATGGGGTAATGAAATGCCAAGCAAGTTTGTGCAGTATTTTATAGAGGAGACAGTGAATTAAATGTTTGTGAGAGTGTGCAGTATGAGCGTGGTTGAGGAAGAGAGAGGGAGAGCGAGAAAAAAAGCGTGGTTCATCTGACACTCAACACTCAGCTCAGATAACACAACAAAAACTGTCTATTTTGTTTCAAACACAACTGGTTAAGAGTCTCTTGAGTAAAAATGGCAAAAATTCTGCATTAATAGAACAACACAAGATTGATAACACTAAAGAGAAACCTGCACACTTTTTACAGTTTATTCCATTGTTGACATAAAGTTTATTCCTATTTGCTCTGCTTCTGAATAAGTTTTGAGTAAAACCAGCATCCAATAGTCCCTTTTCTAAACAAATCTTTTGGGAAATAAAAATGAAAAACAAACACAATTATTCTTCCAAGCACTGTCTCGCTACCAAACTTCAAATTCCCCAAGTGAAAAGAGTTCTAACTATGGTCACTTAGTTAATTAATTATTAAATTAACAATTGGGTCAGTGACTCACTCTGGTCATTAGCCATGTTTCCATCATTGGAATGGTGTATTTGCGATTAAAGCACCGTTTCCATCAAACGAGTCCAAGAGACCAAAACCACCACTTCTTGATAAACAGGCATCAAATATCCAAAGATAAATGGAAGTTGCTGCATTAGGAGAAGGCTTTTTTGTACATAACAACTTGCTTAGAGCAAGTAGACTCAACGCAAAAAGTGGACTTATGTCATCTTGCTTTTGGAGGTGAAAACTGCTCTTTGAGAACGCAGGCACCCAAACAGTTCTGAGAAGTGGTAATCCCGAACCAATTGATGACAGACTTTGGCTAAGGAATTTCATAATGACCAAAACAAAGATGTTCTACAGTAAAAGTGGTTGGTTGGTTAGTCCATTAATGGTGCCGCATTGTGCCCCAGTTACAACATAAAAACGCGTTGCCATTGGATTGCATGTATTTGGAAAATGCGTTCCCGTCAAAAATCATCCTACTCAGTTTTGTAAGCACATAAGTACAAGCCAAGTACATTTCCATTCAGGTTTTTTTTATGTGATTTTTCTAAATGCACGTAAAAATATGTGGATGTAAACGTGACTAGTGACACCTTCCACAAGGAGGATCGATCACAAATGCTATTGGTAAAGTTGCCGGTTGATCTCAAGAGTGTTATTTTCAGCCATGTTCATGAAAGAGTTGGAAAGCGTACAAGCATAGAAGAGGGTTGCAGCCTTAAGATGATTGTCTCTTGAAAAACATATTCAAGAATTTTAGGGGTTTTTTCACAGGGAGTGAACAACACTTAAGGCGATAAAGGCTTGAAATATTTAACTAACTAAACTATGTATAATGGATGATGCATACCAATATACTGAACATTTGATGATATTCTACTAATTTGAGATACACACATATGAATAAATATTATTTAGAACCATGCAACACTTTAGATCACTTTCCACTCTATCATCTCTAAGACTGTATAAGTACTGCTTTTGTTTTAGTTGTGCAAATCAGAATAGACTGAACAGTGGTTAAAAGATCTCAGTATTAATGGTGGACGAAGACTTATATCTCTCTTGCACAACCACAGTAGCCGGGGGTAAGCAGAGACCTTCTAAGAAAGGGTAACAGAGGTCGCATCATCACAGTGCTGTGGTGTTGACAGCAAAATAATATCCTGACATCAAAAGCACAGCACATGCACGTCAATCATACTGGGAATTAATGTGAACGTTTATTATCAGATGCAAGTATCTAAGTTTGTTTTTTTATCAACTACCTTCCTCCATCCACTGCGTCAATGACATAAGCCTTTCATTGGTTCTCCTGATTTATACTTTAGGATCGAGGTGGTTGTGCACGTTCTATGACATAACAGTCCAAGGTGATTGGTTGATTGGGTGGCAACTCATTTATCAGATCTTCTGCAGAAACTCCAAACACTAAATTCACAAGTTCAATCAGAGGAACCTACAAACAACACAGACTATAACTAGCATTTAGCTAATTTATAGTAGCTGTATGCATAGACATACTATTTTAAATGGAGAGAAACAACAATTATTGCATGAATGTTTTCTTCATAAGCTTAATGAACTGAGAAACCAAAAATTGCATGATTCGTAGAGAAATATGATGTAACTATGCCATATTTGTTGTTTGGGCTTCATTACAGCAAAAGACAATGTAAGAGATCACAAATGGACATTGACCGTGCTATAGGCACATTTCAGCATTCACACTTACTCATATGCGTCAGAAGTGACAATAGGAAAGACGTATCTAGCTGCACAGGATGCAAAAATCTGTTACTTAGGGGATTTTAAAGTAGATGCTCTGTTCCAGGGTGTACCACTACTAAACAACTGTTCTACCTACAATCATCTGAAAAAAAGATGCATAAAATTGATACAGAACCAGTTTATGGAAGAATAGATAAACTATTGGCCACTTAACCAGAAGTGCTCAAGTTAGTGCCACCTCTAAATCCTTAGTAAAAGATTTAGAACAAGAGTCCCATTTCTACCCCTTAGCCAGAAACTTTTGATTTTGTCTCAGTTTTGTGCATCCATGTGAGGTAAATTCTCTTTTGACTAGAAAGACTAAGATGGGTGTATTTTTTTTTTACCTAAGCAAAAGCCGAATACAACCCAACATAATTACAATAAACAATCTGAACAATATCAATGTATTTATTAGTGTTTGATTAATAAGTATACAATTATCCAGCTTTATTGCGAGGCATGCCATACCTCAATATCATGAGCTAATTAGTTTGGTATTAATCAATTGATAATAGCACAACAAACTATAGTTTTAGCAATCAATTTAAATTACACAGCAAAGACCACAAGATAAGAGACGAGTAAACCGAGAGGGGGCTTTGACAGAGCGCCAAGGTATGTAGACATGCCTTGAAGAGATAGGAACCAAGGTCAACTCATCACATTTACCTGCTGCCAAAAGCCTTAGGCTTTTGCTCAGAAAACAGGAATATCCACAGGCAGCTTATATCCAAGAGTGTAAAATGATCTGCTCCGGCAGAAAACTAGTCTCCACATAGTAACAGATAATCCACTTGTTTCTGAAGGGATTGAACAAACTGTCCATGTAGAGTATCCAATATCCAGGAATCACTGATCTGTCATTTTATTACAACATTCAAGGTTTCTTTCTATGGCTTCTTACTCTCTCTGTATTAAGTTAAGTGTGGGCTGAGTGCATGCCCCTGTTTATTAAAAAGTTCAGATACATCTGTCTTCAAGCTGTCTGGGGGTGGCAGGTAGGAAGAATAAATAAAGGGGTCCAGGACTCGTTGTGAGCGATGGTAGAGGGTTCCGGAAATGGTGTAATCACCCGTGTTTGTAATGGTCAGCTCCTCTAATCTAGACAAGTGTAGAAAGCTAATAAAATTCTAAAACTCATATTCAATGAAATGGCGAAATAATAGTAAGAAAATATTCTTGTAAAATTCATTTTAAGAAGACAACATACCCTGCAGTTTTGTCACATCTACAGAATCATTTAGAGAAATATCAAATATTTAAAATGGTAAATATTGTTTATAGCTTACTGAATTGCTTAATCGAAACAGCAAAAATGTACAGTTTTTAACTAAACCAGCTCAAAATGATGAAACTAGGGCTGTGCAATTAATCAAATTTTCAATTTCAATTACGATTTTGAATCTCAGCCATCACAAAACCAGTCATTATTTTGCCCCAAGTTTGCATTTGTGACCCTTTTTGTTTTTTTCGGCACTTAATTGAGCAAACTTGTTTAGGTTATGTAATATTTTTTATTTGTTTAATTTAAAAGATTGTAAAGTGAATGACATTAGTGCTCTCATTAGTTTTATCTGAAAATCGGTTTTAAGAAGAAGTTCTGTTTAATAAAGGCATTTCCAAAGTCAATGAGTAACCGTGTAAAATAATCGTGATTTCAATACATACCGAAATAATCCCGATTTTTCTCATAATCCAGCAGCCCTAGATGAAACACTTAAAGTTATGCACATTTACCTGTAGCCAAAACTTTGCGGTTCAATATTTGTTCGAGTAATTTGAGATTTATTACTTTTGAAAACCCAACTCTGGGCTACAAAACTAGACATGCCTGGAGCCAAGAAGACATTAAGAACTTCTAGACGTAATTTCATATCGCTGCATAAATCATCACAAAGACAGGAGGAAGCAGACGTGTGGCACTGGGATTCATATTTAATGAAAAAGCAACAGAATAAAAATATTTGTAATAGTTTATGTGATCACGTAAACATTTAAAAACAAGAACAAAAAATGTTTATAGAAGAAAAAAATTGATTTCTTGGATAAGATTCTGTTAGAATATTGCTGTGATTTGAAATGACTCCAAATTTGCCATATTGGCAATGAAATGAACAACTCCCCTTTGGGTGATAATGTCAGCACAAAAGACCTTTACATTTATTGATCCAGAAACAAAAGAATGCATCGTTCACAGGATTACAAGCATCAATTTGAAGAAATGGTCATAAAAAAGGAGATAAGAAGTACGAGGTTATGAATGATTTCCAGGGAGGAACTACTCTGTTGATCCCTTTAAACCGTGGCTCTATTTGGGTTAGGAATGTGCTCACTGTCCATCAGGACAAACATGAGGCAGGCATTGACTTGCTTCTGTCGAATCTGTCGAACTGCCTTTCAAGTGTTCTGACAGCAAAACAACGAACAGCCTAACCATGCAATCTTCTGTTGTAGATAGCTTTTGAAAGAGATTTTAAACAAATCGAACAGAACTTTGATTTCTCATAACTGGTTCAATCTCAAAGCAAAATCTCCCAAAAAGTTATAGCGGTACAACAATAAAGATTTCAACAAATATAGATTTTCTAAATCTACTGTGTAATATTACCACTTTCTAAAGGAAATGTGTTGGTGCTTATAGCTGTTGCATACCAATGGATCCTGCTTTTTGTTGTTGTTGTTTGTGCAATTGTCCTTATGCTGCTGTACAAACAGAATTTCCCCATTGTGGGATTAATAAAGTCCATCTCATCTTATATCATCTTACTACATGATGTCTTACGTAACAGAGTTTACATATTTAAGACTTTTTACATTAAAACACATAAAGGTAGACATGGTTCAGGTGGATTTTCGATGCAGTTTGTGCCTTTATTGAATACCATGGGATGCAATGGGAGATCACACATCGACCGAATGAGGGGCGTCAACGAAAAAGTGTTTGCGTTTACAAGGAGAATCTCCATTGAAAGCTGTCTTTTTTGATGAAGCAAATATAAATATATAATATAAATAAAAATAGCTTGTCACAAATCCAATCTTTTCCCAACATTTATGTCAAACAGCTCCCTGGGATCAGCGACCAAAATTATAAACCTCTCACTGTTTAAAGTTCAACAGATACAGTGGAGTTAAGACATAGAGGGAACTGTAGACCATCATTAAAATTTGCTGTACACCAGAAAGCCATTGAAGAGATTTTTAAAACTGGACAAATGTGGGCGCCTGCTAAAAATCTTGCTGCGTCACTTTGGACCAATTGCAGCCGATACAAAGCTGATTGGCCGATCCCGAAATACAGAGTCACAGCAGGAATTGCATTCTTGTGGATTTGAAATGCACATGCTACAATGTGGTAAAAAAAATCTGATGGAAAAGGTACAGAAGATGAACTCTCACACTAAGTATTAAAACACCCACATCCCCCAGTACTTGTGCAGCTCATACAAAGTTTGCCTTGTTTGGAAATAGCTTCTCAGTCCCAGTAATTTGAAAAAAAAAAGGGAAATCTTAGAAATATGCAGAAATAGCCCACCATTCCCCGCTCCTTGCTATGTGATTTGGGGCATCTTTGATCCTTAGAGCACAAAGCGTTATGGGGTTAAGCCTCACACATCCATCTCTCAATGATATATACGACAGACCAAATGGGTTCAAGGGGGAATTATCTATTCACCATAACGCTCTACATAATGTTTCATGAAAGGAAAAGTTTAGTGGGGTATATTGAAAATCAAATACCAAGAAGTTCAAATAATACCGAACTGTAAAACAAAAATCAAACATAAAATAAATGTAGACCATTGGAAAATGTCAGATGAGTGAGTTAAATTCAACATTGAAAGCAAGGCATATACAGAAATGCAAGCACACTGAGAATACACACAAGGCAAATGAAATATCGAAAACAATTCTCCTGATAGTTGCATGTTGCCTGATGGAAGTATGTAGTCTTTTGAATATCGACAAGGCAAATTAAAAATTATATATGCAATTTAAAGTATGTACATTCTGTGTCAAACATATTTTAGAATTTCAAAGATTTACATGAAAAACAGGATTCTCAGAGCTTTAAAAAGTTAGTCATTGACTGACAGCTGACTTCAGTCAGGCTAGTAGGGCTTGCAGAAAAAAGAACTGAGGTAATCTTGAACTTTAACAGTGACTTTTTCGAGCTTTGTATGCATGTGTGTTATATAGGTAACACGCAGCTTAATTTCACTTTCATTGGACTACTGGGTTTTGAACGTCCTCTGGTTTGGGTTAGCCTCTGCCCAGATTTTGCATGCAGAATTCACAAGCATGGTATAAACGTGAAGTGCTATGGAAACTACTGGAAACATTAGGCTGGTAAAGAGGACGTTTGCCAAGCAACAACACTGCCAGCTGCTGCACAGTCTCCAAGTTCAGTGAATCCCTTTATTCTGAGCAGTTTACAATAAAGCAGTACAAAGAACATGTGCCATTTTGTGGAACGGATCGGTTTTGAGTGTCTAAACTAAAATGATTGTAATTAATACTAAAAATTGTCGGCCTATAGAAAGTTCTAGATAGCTAACAGTGCACCAGTGGCAACTGCTCTAAGAAAACAGGGGAGCCAGAGCACTCCTTAAACTTCGTGAAGTAAAAGTTTAAATTGCACCACAATATTTGGACCATCAACATTCAGCTCTTAGAGTTCACTCCTCAGACATGATATAATTTTCCTCAAATAACAGCTTCACAATTTTATCCATTTAAACTTGATGATTAAAAGAATATTTCAGGAAAACACTGCCTGGGCAATGTGTGCGAGCGGATAAGGAAGCCAAAACAGAGAAGACTCTGCGAGAGTCTCTTGGAAAAGACAATGCGATGTGAAACTACTTTTATATGGATCTGTTACCTGGCCAAGTGGCTCCCCTTTTTCTGTTTCTTGCAATAGAAAAAAAATATTATATAATATATTGTCTGGTTAATTTCTGAGATAGAATAAGAAGTTACATGACAGCCAGGAATGTACAAGTTGCTGAGCGACATTTGGTCTCTTTTCTCCTTTGAACTCTGAAAGAGCTATACTTGTAGTCAAGACCAGAGAGTATAAAGACCAAGACCCAACTGAGATCCGAGAGTACAAAGACAAGTCCAGGACCAAGGCATGCTAAGCCAGGACCAAGACCATGACTGGCCGAGACCGAGCACTTCAACACTAGAAAGAGCCACTGTCTCTTCAAAGTCCCCCCCCCCCCCCCCCCCCCCCCAAAGCTCCTTTGTCGCTCTCTCTTTCCTGAATGCAACACTGAGTTTAGCTGATAGCATTTTTTATTGTTTTAAGCTAAATAAAGCCATACTGTTAAACCTTGCTGCAGAGTCTTCTGTAAATGTTCATGAATTAATATTCAATAACATTCTATGGCATTGGTGTGGTTGACAACAGCCTTCATCTAAATGTACTTTAGATGGTGACATATGGTACAATTACACACTTTTTAGACTACAATGACTCATCATCTAAATAAATGAGAACAAAGCGATTAAAACATTCTTACAGTAGCCATAATATCAAAGGCAGTCAACAAGGATTCACTGCAGTTTGTCTAAATTGCTATGTCAAACAAAGGAAATGCATTTGAAGTGGGTTAACGTACAGAGTTCGGAATATATGACTATAACCCAGATTATGAGAAAACGCTGACCATTGGGAGAAACTGGTCTGTGGAACTGTGGTTCTGTTTGGGATTTAGATTTATGGAATCCATGGTCACCGATCAAGGGTGCAGTGTGAACAAAGCAGTATTGGAAGGCTACCCAAGACAGTCTTGCCATATTTTGTAATGTATGCAGTCTAAAGCATTAGCATTGGAGGAAAGTCTATATGGTTACTAACACAATGGCTTCTCTTTTGGATGCCGTGAAGGTCTGCAACAACTGATTAAAATGACTTCACTTTAAAGTGAACTATGCCTTTAACTGTTAGCGCTCAAGCAATTCAATACTTTAATCATTAGACAGCCAGTACTTGACAGTCGGATATGTGAGGCACAGCTTGCTGGTGCACCACATTAACCCCATTCCTAACTGAGTAATCCAGTAATGCAGAGCCTCTCAAGGCATTCGGGTGTTATTGAGGGTGACTCTCGCACGTCTGTGCCTTCGATGTCAAAAGGGGATCCAGCAGATTAAAGCAGTATAATCTGGCACCATTAAAAAACTGCAGCTGCCTTCCCACTCTACTGATTTAAAACGCACCTAGACTGCTAAAGATGGAAACTCACTACAAATCAAGTGTTTGTGCTGCTGTTATTATTAGGGTGGGTCACAAAAGAGTGTTGTAACAAGGGTTAATAAGCAACCAGTTCTGCATTTGGGTTATTTTTAGCCTAAATGTCTAGGTAAGACTGATAACATTAGGTTCCAACTACAGAGGACATCGTCTATATTTTTTTCAAGTAAATAGTAAGATTTAAACCATTTCCATTTATCAGACGCTTTTATCCAAAGCAATTGACTCATTTTGTCAGTTCTTGGTCTCTGTGGGGTCTCCATTGTGTTGCAAGAGCAATGCTCTTACTGACTGAACCACAGGAAAGGATACAATAGTGGGCTATAGGCAAGCATCGTCTTGGGTAATGGGTCTAAAACAAGCCAATAATGAAAGTCTGTGGAAAATCAAAGATGAGCCATGGTGAGTATAGCGAAGCCACACCAAGCCAACTTGTGTCATTGCTAAAATCCAGTTGGAACGCGGCGATAGTGTACTTGCACAAAGGAAATCGCAAATTACATTAATTTAATTCTGCATCAAAACCACTAAACCCAAAAATCAGAGTACTCAGAAAAGCTCTTTTGAGATGGGTAACTTGCTGAGCGATCTCTGGGCTGGCAACATCCCTTTTGAAGTCAACATGAAAAAGTCGGTTGAGTGTCTTTTTAACCTGACCTTAACCTCAACAGGCAGCTGTGAAATAAAGCCAGTCTCAGATCAGTGCTGAAGAACCACCTCAATCAACACAGAGCAGGGGCGGCTGCCACAGAGCATCCACTATGACGGCAATTAAAGAGAGTCTGAGAACAAGACTCTCCGTTCAGAAGAACTTGGCAGAGCACACAACCAATTCACTTCCATTCTAAAGTCAGAATGGAATACAGGTGTAGTGGCCGCCAAAGAGCTCTATCAAATTACAATCAAAAGGCTCGTACTTGATCAAATCTGATCTTGAAGGAGTGAACTGGTACATTCTTAAGTCATACACAGCCCTGTGTTGCATGCCGGAACAAAGTGCGGTAATGTCAATTTCCGAGTCAAGAGTTTCCGGTAGTTCTTGCTTTCCCTGTGATTAAACCCACAACCTTTGCTTAACACTGTTAAGCAAATGCTCTACAAACTGAGCAACAGGAAATATCTAAATACTTATATTATTATTTAATTTGTATAATTTAATACTTTTATTAGGTGGTAAGGCCTCTACACACCTCTCCAAATTGAGATTCACACGAATCCTTGGATGGCTTCTTCCTCTGGGTCAGGGAAATATTGATGCAATGAGACACTCCCTGCCTGAAGATGGTGTTTGTGGTACAACAAATGCATTCTTCATCCAGCTCTTCTTCTGCTTTCATGTTTCTTTTGATAGTCACTATGAAAATGTGGGATTAGTGCCACAGCGTCTCTTTTACGCCCTACTCATGTAATCAAAAGAGCCAGGTTTCATTGGTCATTTCCCTTGAGACAAAACAATCTGATATGGTAGAGCAAAGCTCTTTCGTTGGCACCACTTCTTCGGTCAGATGTGTGAGCTACTGTTGTGGCCCATGGTCCTTGAGACTCGTTCATACCCGGACAATGTCACTGCAATTCTGCTGCCTACTATAGAGTGCCAAGAACTAATGTGCGATGAAGTATTTAAAATGTATCCTGCTATCAATACTTATCCCTAAAGCAAAGAGTTCCCGTTGACCATGGCAGCATGGAGACAACTTTTTTCAAAGAAGTTTCAATCACAATCATGTCGTTCAGATGATGTGTGAAATTGAAGTGGGGTATGGCAAAAACACAGTAGGATATACAGAGGAAAGTAAGAAGAAATTGGCAAATATTTAGCCCCTTATTCCTGAAAGAATACAGGGTGCTACTAGTGGCTACTCGCTGAATGAACGAAAAGGCCATATTCACTCTTAAGGGGATTGTAGGATGAATTAGGAGAACCTGGAGGAACACCAACTCCTATTGTCTACAACATTCAAATTTCACTCAGACAGACGCCATACCTTGAACTAGAGACCCAACAGAGAGTCAGTACCCTTGACCCTATTTAACATCATGTGTCAATGTATATTTATTTATGCTTGAATTCGCATTGAGCAGTTAATATAAAATGTTTAATGTGTGAGAACCCCTGAAATTGACTGTTTTTAAAACTAGCAAATATCAAGAGGCATTCAAAAACCAAGAGGGAGTGAATGGTAACACAATCTTGTTTTGATCTTTTAGGACTCCCATATATTCCGTGTGTTCAAATATGACACCGAACTTGACAGTTTCCTTTCCTGTATAAGCATAAGATCCCAGAAGACATGTTCAGCTTGTTCCAGAGCTTAGGAAGAGACTGACCATACAATGAAAGCTGTGATGTAGGGCCTGTAGAAGCTGTTTAAAATGAACGCGAGATGTTTCCACTTTGCTTCAACTCTGACACAGTGAGGGGCGCTCCCTTGCCTAAGTCAACACAACTAGTTTATATTTTCTTAATGGTGCGCAATGGGCGACAGTTTGCCTGTCCCCACCAGTGCCTGCTTTACAACACTAACCTTTTAGTTTCTGAATGAATGCAACTTAAATGGAAAGCTTTGCTTTATTTAAGTTTGTATCATGATGAGTTTTTTTGAGGTCACCTGTGTGTTTTGGTGGGTTTCAGAGGAAAGCAAATTACATGGCCCCGGGGCACCCCTCACTCTATGAATGGGGTCTTTCTGTGATCAGAGAGAAATCCCTCCTCAGGGGACCCAGTTACCAGGAGCTTTCTTTCCCCTCTTAAATACACATACAGATGTGGGTTTCATATACATGAAAGCCAAACGCAACTTTAACTTCCTACTAACCATGTGAGAACCTCATAAATATAAGCATCTTTTATGGAAAAGTGTTTGCGGAAAACAAACTCATTTTATTGTACTGGACCTTAAAACAATAAGTAAGCAAATAGTGTTCACACAAATGTTTGTGCAGAACATTAACAGAAAAGGTTTAGACACAAATGGGATCCTGCCAAAGATGTCAGATTGATGTGTTGTTTCCACTTCTGCACAAACCCAACCATGCATATTTCTTTTGAACTAATGAACACAATGTCTTGAGTTCGGACATGTCTCTGCATCTGCAAATTTATAATTAAAACTCACTGAAAACCCCAGGAAATGCCCTTTGAAGCTTCTGCAAAGATTTTTACAAGGACCTGTGTCTGTTTGGGCAGATCAGAATCGATCAACTAGAAGAATCTAAATAATTTCAGTTCTATAAATAAATCAATGTTTTATTTATATATATATATATATTTTTTCATATAGAAATAAAAAAATGTGATAAAAAGTTAAGACTTTTGAAATGTGTTTCTTACAATTTCTTCACACATTTAATTATAGATACAAAACTGCCCAAAGGTAATGCAAATGCCTTTTTGCAACTTTATTTTAATTATCGGAGTTCTCTGTAACAAGTGAGGCACACGAACAACTTTCACAGAGAAGCTTCTAGTACAATTCACAATGCTTTGCAGTCTTTGGTTCTGCTATCAAATTAGCAGCAATACAACACAATGGGTCCTGCGATGGACTGGCGACCTATCAGGGTGTACCCCTGCCTTTCACCCAATGTGCACGGGAGATAGGCACCGGCAGACCCCCATGACCCTGAAAGGGAATAAGCGGGTTGGAAAATGAAATGAATGAATAAATGAATGAATGAATGAACAAAACAATGGTATAAACCAAGGAAAGTTTATATTGTGGCAATTTTTATGGTCAAAAGCACAATACAGGCTTGTTAAATACAGGTCAAAGAAGAACCTGCACAATGTTGAGGACACACAATGCATAACGTGTCAATAGGGTCTGTTAAAAGCTAATTAAAATCCTTATCTGTCAACAAAGAACAGATAAGCACAAGGTGCGCTAAGAGCAAAGCACACCTTCAAAATCTCAAAAAAACACTTTTTTGCTTTCCACATGCAGAAAAATCCCAGTCATCAAAAAAAAAAAAAAGGTAAGTGTGGACAGGGCTTAAAGGTCTCTACATGCTATTTAGAATTTTCGGATTGCAATATCGGATCTTCTTTTTCACAAGATCAAACAAAGGAAGCTGGCTCTTTTGATCACGTGAGTAAGGGGTGAACGAGCTGCTCGGTCACGCTCATCCCACATTTTCATTATGAAACAGGAAAGAAATAGAGCGCCACAAATACTCTTCACATTTTTATCAAAGACATATCTGTGATCTGACACCAACAGCATAAACTGCTTAACATCCATGACTTTTTTTTTTCCCTGTGTTCTTTGATTTTGGCTAAACGGCATCTCCAGGCAGGGAGCATCATTGCATCATCAATATTTTTTGAACCCAGACGAATCTCGTGCGAAACTCAATTTGTATCGGTATGTAGAGGGCTTTGGACTGCTGTTAGAAACTCATCCAAATTAGTTTAAAAAAAAATGGCAGAAGATGGTGGTGAAAGCTTCAAAAAGCATGCTGAGCCCAAACACAAGTAGTCCTCACTGCAGACAGTAGCGCAGTGACGACATGCATGCGCTGCTCATGGGAGTTTCTGGCCTCAGACTTTCACTGGCACCGACTAGCCCTCTTCTACTATTGGACCCCTCTGACTAGCGCTAACTAGCGCTCTATTACTACTGGATTTACTTATGTGACTGGCACTCTATTGGATAGCCCACGACATGTGACTTCATTCGTTAATGAGCACAGTGTGGACACCAAACATTTAAAAGTGTAGCGTCAATGTACAGATAAAATAAATGTTCAAAATAAAGAAATATTGTGATGTAGTCTTTTCCCTTTTCTATCATGTTGTTGACTTCTATAATATGAATATCTCCCTAGTGATCGAAACTGTGGTCCTAAATAATATAAAACTGTTCTGAGTAAAGGATTATTGTACTTGAACCTTTTAAAATTTTCAATTCCAGTTAAGAGTCTTATGTCGAATTAATTTAAACTTTAAAAATTAAGTAATTATTCATTTTGACTGTTACAGCAAAATTGAATGTCGACGTAACGTAATTATTATCACGGGTCGTCTGTTATCTAATGGAGCCAGGCGAGTCACGTGTTAGAAGTCACATCCTAGACACGCAGCTTCTCGAATTTCCTTCAAATCCTTGTGAACAAAGTTAGTGGTAGAGTTCACGATTCATTGAGTCCATGATAATCGTTGCACGGTCGGAGCGAGCCATCTTTCTTTTTGACTATGAAGAACCCCGCTCCGGCCGGAAACAATAACTGGACAATTATGCCTGCATCAAGATGCCTGCCCCCTAGGGGTCAAAGGCAAACTATGATTATAATGTAATCATACACACATTTATATGCACATGTATAAATGATTGATAGATAGATAGATAGATAGATAGATAGATAGATAGATAGATAGATAGATAGATAGATAGATAGATAGATAGATAGATAGATAGATAGATAGATAGATAGATAGATAGATAGATAGATAGGTAGATAGATAGATAGATAGATAGATAGATAGATAGATAGATAGATAGATAGATAGATAGATAGATAGATAGATAGATAGATAGATATCCATTTTAGGTATTAAAGTACAATATTAATGTAGGAACATGTTGTATTAAAAGTCTAATATGTTTAAATCAGAATACAAAAAAAGCTGTGGGTTACAGTAGCATCATACATACGAGAAAAACAAATCAAGATCACGTCTGACTTTATGAACTCACCGTTGTGTTCTTTAGTGCTGGCGTGGTGAATCTTACTGATGTGACTCGATTCTGCCACCGACTCATGCTGATGAAGACACGATGTAAGAATCACGAGAAGCAATGGAATCATTTGGATAAACTGTGGCTTTTATGCACTTAGTAAGACTTGTTTCAATCACCATGCAGGAATACAGCTCGTAAGTCGCCTATCCAACTTTGGAAACATCTGCAAGAGTCGGGCGTTAAGTAAAGTCCACATAATCCTGATAGGCCACAGTTTTTACAGCGAAAACGTCTTTGAGGCAAGCTTCCAGAGATGTGTCTGGGCAAAGTTACGGATTAATTGCAGGGAGCAGCACCTGTTCACATATAAACACGGCTACGCGAGAGTTGAGAGCTGAACTGACACATTCGTTTGTCCGTTTGCTAAGTTTTAGAATCAGCTCAACAAACAGAAATAGTCCACTCGCATTTGGGAAAACATCTTGAAAGTCACTTTTAGAATCCCGCGTCTAACTTTCAGAAAGAAAAGGACGGTTTTTAAAGCACGGCTCCGGCAGTGCTGCGAGCTCAGACGGCCGACTGGCGACACAACAGGTGCTGCCCATAAAGTAAAAGTTCCCCGCGGAAGAAACTCCCCGGAGAGGCGGGGACCATTCACAAGCTGCTGCCGCTGCTGCTCCCGATGCCCTCCCGTCGAGCCAAAAACGCTATTTCTCACATTTCCAACTCAACTACTGAACTTTATACATCTCTCTCTCTCTCTCTCTCTCTCTCTCTCTCTCTCTCTCTCTCTCTCTCTCTCTCTCTCTCTCTCTGTGTAAGGGGAGGGGAGAGTCGGTAAGTGGTCTGTGAGCTAAAGCTTGATAAATTTTGACAAAACAAACAAAACAAAAAGATAAATAAATATATGCATATATGCTTATAACATATTGCCATGGAAAAGTAGACAACACACGTTGTCATCCACTTGAAATCATAATCTTCAGACTTCTTGATCAGAACTACATTTATACATTTAGCAGATGCTTTTATCCAAAGCAACTTACAGATGAGGAGAAGCAATTGTGGTCATAAAAAAACTTCTAGCGATTTCTGTAATCAATTAAAGGCCTCGGAGGATGTTTCTGATCGTCCCCGCATCTTTTAGTGTTGTTTCCTCAATAAAAATGCCAAAATTTTAATTCTGAATCTTTCATGCGTGTTTATGTAATCCTGTATTCCTTTTCTGTGAGCTGAAAATGGCTCATGTTCCTCACAACGACCATAGTTCTTATCCCCGCCCACTGACCAATCAGATTAATCGTTAGGACAGATCATCTCTATGCAGATCAGGTGCACTGCCTAACCCGGAAGTGAGGACGACAGACTAGCGCTGAAGCACAATGAGGAGAAAACGTGTTTTCTGCCGATTACAATATAATAGGTTTTAAGGTTGGGCGATGTCCAGCAATTTGGGCATCGACGATATCAAAAGCGAAACATTGCGATAGATGATTACATTGATTGATGATGAACCAACCAACATTACTGAGAGCATTGCTACCTAAATGATGATGCAGTAATGTTATTGGTTGCACTAGGTATCCCAGCATTGCATAAATGGCCTGAAATCGGTTAATATTGTCAAAAAAACACCATTAGAAAGAATAAACACATTCCCGATTTCAAACCCCCACAATCCAAGATAGCTCAAGACCGAGTTAGCATTCACAGGCACTGAACTGCGTGAAGGGGGATTCATTAGCTTGCGAAGTGGTCTCATTTCTCTTCTCACATAACTCTGCGATGCACTTTGGACTTTATTTACGACTTTATTTAAAACTCTTAATTCTCATCTAAACAACTTTATGCTGTTCTATTTGACTTGCAACCGGCAGCAATTAACACAAATTGTATAATAAAAGATGCAATGGTTTAAAATCAAACTGTGTTCCAGTATTCTGGTGTTTATGATGACATATGTGGCCATTGAGTGGTCGCTATGGTCACATGCATGACTGTATTTTCAACTACTGCAGAAATGGGCAACTAGAGCAATGTTTCAGTTGATCCGGACCAAGTTAAACAAATTAAAGGTGTGAAAACACGCTAAGATTTTATGAATGTAGGAAGATGTTGACCCTGTGACTGTATGCGAGCATAATCATTTTATACTTACCATCGACTGCAATGGGGAGCCAGTGAAGAGTGAAATGGGCACCTCTTTCATACATTGTAATGATTCAGTTTAGATATGACCAGAGACTGAACCGGAAGTTGAGATTTCTGATTATTCTGATGTTAAACCAATCAAAATTGCATGATATGGATGTGTTAATAATGATTTCTTTGAATGTTTCTTGAGCATCGAAGATCAATCCAAGGTTTTGGACAGGGGCAGATGGGGAGATTGTAGAGGACAGTTGATATGGTAATTGTGAAAATGATGTTAATTGGGTTCATTCTGATCATATTGGAAGTTATACAAATAATAACAGTGTGTCCAACAGAATGTCCATTTTTTGTTAGATTTAAGATATGTTTACATGTTAAAAATGTAAAAAAATAACCATTTCGCTGACACATATGACTTTGTAGGGGTGTTCAGGGCTAAGGGGTAGACATTGGGGAAGGGGCAAGGGCTAATGCCTCTCTGCCAGACCCATAAAGGTGCCGAATTTTGAAGCCCTTCTAAGGCTTGCAAGCGACCATCTGGATGATTTATGGGAGAAGATCTGTGGATAGATGTGACCAAAGTAGAACTTTTTGGTCTTAATTCCATTCGCTGTCTTTGGAGGGAGAAGAATGATGAGTATCATCCCAATAGTACCATACCTACAGAGGAGCATGGGGGTGGAAGCATCATGCACAGGGAACAGAATGACTGCACTGTATTATGGAGAGGTTGAAAGGTGCAAGTATTCTGAGATATTGGGCAAAAACCTCCTTTCCTCAATCAGAGAATGAAAGGTGGAGCTTCTAACATGACAATGACTCCAAAAACGCAGAAAGAATGGCTTTGTAAGAAGGCTCTGGAGTGGCCGAGCCAGTCTCCAGACCTAAATCCAATAGAAAATCTTTGGAGGGAGCTCAATGACAGCCAAATACGGATCTAGAGAGGATCTGTGAGGAGGAGACGGTCGAAATCCCTCCTGTGGTGTGAGCAAACCTGGCCAAGAACTACAGAAACCGTTTGACCTCTGTAATTGTAACTTGTACCAAATATTAATTTACTAATAAATTATAAAAGAAAAATATCATACATTTCCGCATATTTTTGAAAGATTTTGTTTCTCACAGTGGAAATGCACTGACACTCAAAATTCTAGATCCCTCTGTGATCGATAAGTAGGAGAACTTGAAAAATCACAGGGGTGATCAAATACTTATTGACCTCACTGTAAATGTTTTTATTATTTGCACAGGTTTTTGTTGTCATGGAATTCTAACCTTTTTGAATTTTCCATTCCTGGGAGACCACAGGTATTGAGCTGCTAGATTAAAAACAAAGCAAAAAGTGTTTTCTACAAGAGCACGGTGCCAAGTGGCAAAAGCAGGGAAGCCTGTTGCATTTTTTTACACGTATTGTCATCCAGAATTTAATATTTAACCATTGCAGTCAGTCAATTTGACCATTTTATGAGTTCTTAAAGTGCCATTTATCATTAGCTCCTGCAGGTATGTGTTAATGGAACAACTTCCTGAGTTTGACTATTTGGGACGAGGCCATATACTATTATTATCACAAGTTGTGACCTGCGCTGACTGTCCTTTCCATCATTTTGTTTGGCATTTCATCAGTCAGAACAATGCCTAGAGCATCTTGACGGAAGCACCAAACAGTTCTTAAATGATCAATTCCAAGCTTCCGATATTGAACTCACTGCACTTGTCTTTGGAGCTATTTTCTTGTGGTTAATCATCATCCCCCTGTAGTCACCGTGTTCCTTACGTGCCCGGTAGGTGTAGATTTCGACGACAGACTAAACAATCAGAGAATGGCACACATTGAAGTGATTCTCCCAAACTAATGATGCAATGTTAAAGCAATTCCCTGTAAGCTCCAGACCACAATAAAGAAGAGGGAAAAGCTGAGACCAGGAGCATGTGGAAGCTGGAGATCTCAATCTAGCTGGAATGATCAGATTTCAAAGTTTATTTTAGTGTTGCACTCTGAGGAATTAAAACATGGCAGCAAATGCAGGGAATGTGACTTAGTACTTGTGATTAAGTTTCACTAACAAAAGGTACACATTAAAGTACACATGAAATTTGACGAATTTTGACCTAATATTCAACCCCAGGTCTTTTTAAACACTTGTGATGAACCCATTACTATTTAGCCGGGAACATTTTCACATTCCAGTTGTAAAAACGATGGATCTTATATTTCACTTAATAAACAAGATTGGAAAACATCTGTCTGGCTGCTGTTCTCAGGACGTACGGTAATAAATGGTACCCGGTTTTATAAAGAATCCTCCCTCGCAAAGATTTTTGCTTTAAATTCCATACTTAAAAATGAAAAACAGACCTGTTCTGGATTTGAAAATCTCAGAACACAGCTCACATCCCTTTTCTTTATAGGGTTTGTCATCTTTATCACATCCAGTCACAAAAGAAAATTGATCACCGTTTGAATTAACCTGTTGTCATGTATTTGGGGAGGAAATCTGATAATATGCATTTATTTATTTTTGAACCTACTATTTTCTAAAAAAAAAAAAAAAGATGTACACTCACCGGCCACTTTATTAGGTACACCTTGCACAGAGTCGGACCCTTTTGCATTCATTACTGCCTTAAAATAAGTTTTTAAAATTTAAAAAAATGGGCTGTTTTTGTTTTTTTCAAAACATTTTAGTGAAAATTCTTGTTCATCAGAATGTTTCAAACTTTCAGAGCCAAACTATTAATAGGAATAATAAGATCTATTAATGAATGAATACATTATAGTAATCAATGATTCTTCTATATGATTTCCGGCCCCCAGAAACTCAAATTGTGCACCATCCGGCCCACGAGCTGAAATAAGTTTGACACCCCTGCCCTTAATCCTTTGTGCCGTGTATTGAACAAAGTACTGGAAACATTCCTCAGAGATTCCTGCTGCAGATATGTCGGCTGCACATCCATAATGCGAATCTAACATTGCACAGTCCCAGTAGATCAGCAGTTTCTGAAATACTCAGACCAGCCTGTCTGGCATGATGCCACGTTCATAATCACTTAAACCACCTTTTATTCCCATTCTGACCCTCGGTTTGAACTGTAGCAGATTGTCTTGACCATATTGGACAGGTGTACCCAATAAAGTGGCCTGCACATCCATTAAACAAATCTAACGTTCCACTATCCCAGTAGAAGAAGAAAACACTGTGAAGATACAACAAAAGCTAGCATTGTTTAAATAAAACCCAACAAAGAATTTAGATTTAAAATACAGATTTTTATTAAATATTTTCTTTGTGGAATTAAACATTCTTACTTGCTCTCTCACTAACAGAGAATGGAAAGGTGCAGTGTCTGGTGCTGGCAGACTGGAGGTCATGTGCAGACTATGGGAGAGTATCAGATTCCATCCCCAAACCTACAGCAGATGTCAGCACCTCTGCCAGAAAGCATCGCTCCTCGTTCTGGAGAGGGGGAGGGGTTGGGCAGATTGCTTGCTTCGCTCAGTAGTTGACACACTACAGTGTTTAACGCTTTCATGGTGGTCCAGTGCATCACTTTGATATTTAATCCAGATAAACAGAGAAAATGACAAACATGGCAGATATTTGAGGACTGAGGAGGTCAGTGTGGTCAGGTCCTGTCTGGCCAGAAAACACAGATGCCAAACAGTTAGCATCCCATCGCTTTTGTGAGAATCTAATCTTTGTTTGTTGCTGCGAGGTCACAGAGGAACTATTCTAAGCAAAGGTTACGTCACTTTCAATCTAGCTGTGAGTTAATCGTACTGGATGTGACGTGCAAGATTTCAGGGTTCAGCAGTTGTGTTACTTTTAGTAAGTTTGGGTTTTTCACTCTTCAATCCTCAACGTAGTTTGGTTTGGTGTCATCTTTTCAGTTAAAATATATCTACGGAAAAAAACTGCTGCCAGTGGTTTCACATGTGCGAAAAATGCTGTAAACAACAAATCCATCATTTATTTTCATCATTGAATAAAAATCTGTGGGGGGCATGTAATCATTTCAAGTTTTCTTCGTTAGACTGAATATAGTGTATGGTTAAGAATATAGTGTAATGTATAGACGTTGGTAGTATGCTTATGGTCATTGTCCTGCTGAAGATTGAACCAGGGTCGATTCAATGGCTCCCTGATGGTTTTATATGATGGATAAGTATCTATCTGTATTTCTATCTATCTGCTCACAGCCGTCTTCTACAACCCAATGTCTAACATTTTACTCATCAGTCCAGAGCACCGGCTGCCATTATTCTGCACCCTAGTTCCTATGGTTTCATGCATACTTCAGTCGAGGTTTTTGAAGGTTGAACCATGTTGATGCAGTTTAATTACATTGTGCTCAATTTTGCCATGACAACCTCCCACACAGTTGTTTCTGTTTCAGCTCAACATTAGCGATCATCATAAGCGATCATCATTAGCACCTGTTTGGTATTGGTGAATCAAATTCCTGATGTTTTGCTAGGGTATCAAAAAAATTATGCTGGTTTGAAGGCAAAAGGTAATAACACCAAATTTTAAAAAAAAATGTATATATAAAACTTTATAAAAAAAATTGCAAGTTTGCATTTTGTAAATTCACCCCCCAAAAAATTATTTACATTTTTGTAATTTTTTTTTACACCTGCCTAATCCGTTTTCACAGTACTGTGCAGTTTAAAAATCAATAAAGGTGTTTCAAATCCATCAGATGTCTATTTTCACACTGTAATGATTTATTGAAGCTGTTAAGTGTAATTTGATGCACTCTCTTCTTGTAAATTGCTTCTTGTCTGTGATTTGGTCGGCTTCCAAGGTGAGAAAAAGCCATTGACCTGCTCACTCTGATTTACTTGGGTCTTTTCCAAGAGTCATAAAAAAGAAAATAAATTTTAAAACAATCTCCTGTTAAACTGTAATTGCGATCTGAGGAATTATAGTAGTCTTTTCCTGACCATAAGTATGAACTTGGCAGATTGTGTCAGACAAATGTAGTCTAAGTTCTAAAAGCACGTCTAGGGGAGGATTTACTCTCCTGCTTCTGTCTTTCAATGGAATATGAATGTTTGAA
>SRMA01026276.1:126143-306058 GCA_007224835.1 Danionella cerebrum | reverse complement strand
AACAGAATATCGTTCAGCCCTAGTTGTAGGTCTTAAATATATTTCCCTATATGTTCCCAACTGTTACACAATTTTTGTGTAATTGTGGTGGTGTAGTTTTTTGATTCATTACTCTAAACGTAATTTACTTTATTACGACTACAATGAGACAAACATGCAACAGCCAATTACCTTTCTATATTGGAAGGAATCTCCCTGGGAAGTCACCACAGACACATTTTAGCTACTGATACACTGGATTAGGCTTTAGCTGAGGCCAGTTGCTCACAGTGTATAGGAAGCATACTGTTTATTATGCAAAAAAAAACATAACATTTAAAAAGTACTGTATTAAAGTACGGTTCAATTGTTACATTTCTGTCATTCTGTGTTTTCTTTTGAATTTGTCTTTAAAGTTAAACTATAGATCTTAAATTCGATTCTTAATGGTCTTAAAAAGGTCTTAAATTTGACATTATGAAACCTGTAGAAAAGCACATGCTATCCTCCTTCCCCCTCCCCTGATCACTCTGATTGTCCAAATTTAACATTAATATTTAATGTAAATAGGGGCAGCAAGTTGGCGGCTTTCCAGTTAGAAGGGTGCCAGTTCGAGGTTTGACAATGGGACTGCTGGAAGAAGTTTGCATGTTCTCCTCATGTGTGTGTGTGTGTGTGTGTGTGTGTGTGTGTGTGTGTGTGTGGATTTATAGGTTTCCGGGTCCTTAAAGCAGTTGTATTGCTCTTATACGGAGGGAACAGATGCTGCTTATTTTTAGATGCATTTCTAAACGTTTGTCTCATTTTAACCTGAATAGTGAGTGCGGTATGTGTAAAGACAAGAAAAAGGAAAAAGTCCTTTCTGGTTCAGCTTGTACTGAACATGACGTTCTGTTGGGTGTAAAAGGTCAAGCATAAATGTACTGCCCTTTTATAATACTGCATTTTAAGGTTTGATTTTATGAAATTTTAGCAGATTGGCATTGACAGTTTTCCGCACTTTTGCATGCTGTCAGATGTCAGTTGAAAGAATTTGAACGGGAAAGGTAATTTTCAAAAGGCATTCTCCGATGTTGCTATGACAACAGTGAGAGTTCCATTCCCAAGCGTGAGGATACACCACTCTCCGTTAACAGAATTGCCTTGGAGTCTGCATTGATTGCTGTAAATAATAAAATAATGAGAATTTGTTTATAATAATGGCATCCTAATATAATTTATTTATCTTACATCAGCAACATCAGGCAACTTTTAGATATCTGTTTCGCTCATATGCTGTGGAATTCTTTAATATGTTTTTAATACCCCAGTCAATGATGAACTTTTTTCATTTTGAAGTAAATGAAGTGATCTTGTTATGACTGAAAGAGAAATATAGTAATAAGAAAGAAAAAAACCTAGGTTTTGTTACCGGGGCGTGTGCCAATCAAACAGGCTTTTAAACTAGGTAGGAATGACATGCCACTGATTTCTTAATTTGATTTCAAATATAATGTGTTGGTTTTGATATTTTTAAATATATATACATTTGTAGAGTTATGACACATAGGTATTTCAAATTCAGTTGTGAGAAATGCACAATTGTCATTCAGTTTCATTTTTCAAACCCCAAATGAGTAGCATCCATGCCATCTTGAGGTGAAAAGAAAGAATAACCCCTGAAAGTACAATACCTGTGATACGGCTTGTATTTTTGCAAAAAGTAAAAAAAAAAAAAATAACAAAAAGTGCTTGGAACTGTGTATAAGGTTTCCCTGTTTTTTTTTTATATAATTTTCACATTGTTTTCACCTTTTTGGTGGGATTTTTTTTTTGTCTCAACACCTTGATTTTTGTTATAAAACACAAAACGTTTTGCAGTAAACATGTAATAATATTCAGAATTGTTTTGTTTGTACAATTTCAGGATTGTTGTGGATTTTTTGTAAAAAATACTTGCTTAAAAAAAGAAGCTGAGCTTGTACTAAAAAGATAACAAGCATTTTACTACTGTAAATTGCTTGAAAATTACCCCAAATTTCTAAAAGTCTAAAAGTTTAGAAATTTTTACAAATAAATTCAACAAATAAAATTTATTGAACATGATTTAAATTGTGATTTTGTTGGATGAAAATAAACCAAATTATATTGCCTTGAAATGCTCAGAATAAATATACGCTTTAATAAGTGCTGCGCCTAATAAGAATTTCCATAATTGATTAATCACCCACTTTTTTTTTTTTAGATTAATTACATAAAATGTAAATTGCCTTAAATAATTACTTGGGCGATGAACATAATATTATTCTTACTTGATATTTGGATGCCATGGAAGGTAAGTAAATACTATATAAAACTAGTGCATTTTTAGTAAGTTTGACACATGCTACTTTTGGCAGTATTTGACAGTATTTACCGTTAATGATGTCCATGATTGAAATTTAGTTGCATTTGACGTCCCCTAAAATAATACAATGTTAGATGGGTTATATAATGTTAGATGGGTTTCTCCCTTTTTGAGAGTTATTTCTCTCAGAAAATATTTCCATGTTTATATCAGCTACTCAAATGAAAATTTGATGGGTTGAAGAAATAATTCCTTCGAAAGAAAGATCTCAGCTTCTCTGACACTAGTTTATCTGAATCCTTACAGAACATCTTAGGAGCAGTTCTTTCTCGTGCAGAGTTGTAGGAAGCAGCATCTAGTAATTTTCCTTTTCTTCTTTTCAAAAGGTTCATGTGATGGCAGAACTCATAGTACTAAGCATTTGTGGATCTAAAATCCGCAGCACTCTGGTGCTTTGAACCCCATGCAGTAGAAAGGATATATCTTTATAAATCACATGTATTTGCTTGAAACATGAAACAATCTTGCCCATAGTGAAATTATACAGAGAAGGGGGTCGGTTTATACTCTTCATCTAGCCATTTGTGTTCCTCCTTGTATGTTATGCTCTGTGTCTTCTTTGCACAGTTTGTTGCAGTAAACAACGATTGTGACTGTAACTGAGCGTACTGTGTTGATGTGCAAAAACAATTATTGTCACTCAAATCACTTAAACTTTGATACGGGAAAAAGACATTTGTTGTGTTTATGCTTCTTCTTCTTCTTCTTTCTGGTGTTTATGGAGTAGACGAATGGTTCAGACGTGTTAAAGCTTGACGGAAGCTTAATCACACCTTAATCGATAATGAGATTTGTTGTCTACATTTGTCACTGTCAACTGTTATCGTATAACGTTGTTTTGTTGTTTCAACCCTACTTTTATTAAATGTATTGGGTGACGAGAGAGACATGGGCGCTTTTATTTAAAATAGTGCACAAAATATATAATAAAAAGTCACTCATAGTGGCGATGGAGGTGTAAAACAGATGTGCGCTGAGGAGTCCTCTGGGTGCCTTCACCCCGATCAGTCCAGTGATATGTAGAGGTATGTGATATCCTGTGGCTGGATTCCTAGACTATCCTCTGACTTTGAGCTATAGGCCCGTCTTCATGGGTCGACACCTTGGGGGCAGGATGGCCAGAGTGCTCCAGTAGCCTTCTCTATGGGGAGCGGGCGGCCAGTCATGCCTGGTGATTCAACTGACCTGGTAGGTGGGGACATCCTGAGCTCCTTCTGCTCTCTGTAGCTCTTGCGGCATCCATCCACTGCTCCCAGCAGAGGGAAATGATCCGTTTCTCCTGCACTGAATGGTGTGACTCCCTGCTCTTCCTTGTTTAAGTGCGCACAGCCTGATGAAGATCACGATACATACCTTGATGTTATGTCCACGAACGGATATGCATGACATTATTTTACAAAACTATTTTTTAGCAAACTTTTGAAACTGTTTATATGCTAGTAGTTTATAACTACTTTATCTTTGCATGAAGTCCTTAAGAGCAGGAAAACGAAAGTTCCCTGTGCGTAAGAGCAGGTCTCTCCACACTCCGCATCCTGTGATTCGTCGGGGATCCTGTCAGTCTCAAAATGGTGGATATCATTGGCTTCTACAGATTCAAAGCTTTTCAACGATGTATAGAGCTCCTGGATTGGACAGATGGTCGGGGGGTAGGGACACACGGAAGCTCGAACGTTGGGAGTGCTGTGAACGTTACAACGAACGTTACACAAAACGTTACACAAAAGCGCACACAGATGGCATAAATGGGCTTCCACCCCCCTTTTACAGCGTTTCTTTAGATGTTTTTTTGCTGAAATCATGTCCCGTAAGCAAGAAAAGAAGACCATGAACGTAGCTGAAGCTTTGGACAAGATTTTTTCCATATTTCAATTATTGTGCCAAATTGTGCCAAACTGTGCCAACATGGATTACGCCTGAACTTTGTTCAATCAAAACCTTTACAGAATATTAGTTTCTTGTAGTATGAACACCAAACTTGCTACAGATGTTCTTGACATGTAGTGGTTACAATTGATTGTGTTTATTTGCTTCGTTATAAGTAAAATAAGGAGATATTGGGGGAAACATGTGTTTTTTTTTTAGGCAGAGTTCATTTTTTGGCCATTCCAACATCAATTACTCTTACCCAGTGTTCTTGACTGTCAAATTAACTCATCCACACCACTCCCCAAGAACCTATCTTCATTTTGATACCAAGATTTGCAGTTTAGGCCTTGTAAAAGCTGAGAAATGCCTTAAAAAGTAAAAGTATAGGATTTTCGGAAAATAGACCTCAGGGGTTAAGAGTTTAAACAAGAAGACAAGATAAAGAAGTTTCAGAAGTGACTAGAATCACAATCCCTCCAAGAATCACGATATCTCCCAGTATATTGCAATATATTGTGCCATTATATACTGTTACACTTCTATAATTATACCTTAATAATTATTTCAGATTATGGCTTGGTACCCTAACCAAAACATGCTACCATAAAATAAGCATCCAAGACGTGCAAAATGACTGCATTTAAATAATCTGCATATGACAACAAATAACTCCATCGAGACCAGTTTTGACCAGTTTTAGAATTAATTGTGTTTAGACACCAGTCTCAGCTTCACCACTTATCAGAGTGGACAGCTTCCCCCGGGCATCCTTGGTTCATAATACAGGCCAATCAGGTTAATTAGGGGCTCTGAATTGTCCACATGAGTGAGTGTGAATGGTGAGCAGGTATATCACATCTGCCATGAGCTGCTATCTGTCCAACCTGCCTAAAGTGAGCTGGGATGGCCAACAGCAGAGCATAGAAGAGGAAAGACTGAATTATTAAAGCATGTTTTAGTCTGACTTTTTTTTTTTTTTTACAGAGTCTTGGAGCAACTTGCAGATACGAAACTCATAAAAAGTGAGTAATCTGTTTGATTCATTTATCGTTTTATGCTAGATCTCTGTAAAATATTAGGAATTAAATATTGACATGGTACTAGACATGAATAATATATGTGAACCTGTATTTTTATTTATAGTACATTGTGTCTGATGAGCTCACTGAGATTGAGATCAGAAGTCTAGCCTTGTATTTGTTGTAATAGTTATTGAAAAAATTTTCATGATGCTAGTTCTGCTACCAATAATATTTCACTTTATCTGAAATAAGCAATCTCAGTCATTCTGGGCATCACATTGGGAGCAAAAGCATTTACATTTACATTTTTACATTTATGCATTTGGCTGACACTTTTATCCAAAGCGACTTATATAGAGACCATCAATGAGAAGCAGTCAATATAAGAGAGAGGTATATGTGCTATAATTAGCTTTGGTTCATGTGGTCTACGGCTTAGTCTCCACTTTGCTTTGTGACCTCTTCACACGAGCTGAAATGTATCAGCAATTTTTATAGCTTGGTAATGTATTCATCCACTTGTTCACAGTTATGCATTTATGAGAAATGCATTAAATGATGAATCTGTTGACATTATAGGTGCCAGCGCGTTCTAATCCATGAAGCTGTCTGTTATTGCAGCGAAAGGGTATCATTCTAAATATAACTCCATTAACATGTAAAAAAAAGCACACGGGTATTTTTCATTCCTATTCCTGTTGTTATGATTTCAGTGTATTGATCTCAACACAATTGTACATTTACATGAACCGTTTAAGAGTTTTTTTTTTTGTGTGTGTGTGCCCCTAACCACTCAATTTATTTGTGTAACAGTGTTTTATGAGCACACGTCAAATAGCTGCAGAGAGGAGCTGTTGTGAATGCTTCTCCCTGGGTAAGAAACCACGCAGCCTAAAGCCTGAATCAGTGGAACCCGTGGTACCCATTAAGAAATATGGTGGTAGTTGGGTTGCCATGGAGATCAACTCAATGGAAGCAGCGTTTAAGCCTCAGGAAGACATAATCAAGTCTTTTGGCTTTCACTCCCAACAGTGAGGTAGTGGCAAATTGATGTGCAATTTTAACAATGGATATTAATGTGAGACTGATTAGTAATAAGTTACATAAGTAAATGGCTGAACACTCCACATACTTCATCGGTTTGTATGTGAAAGTTTCATGTGGAGAACATTCATTGACAAATCAAAAGGGGGGGGGGGGGGACATTTAGACACACTCATCCTTTCTATCTGATGCCAGATAAAATGAATGACCACATTATGTTGGGGATAGTTCTAAAAGAGCAACTTAACGCTTAATTTAAGTAATATACAATACTTTCTCCACAATTTCCACTGTACAGCAATAACATTACATTTACCTCACCATTCACACAGTAGACAAAACACATAATAGCACCCCTCCCCCACCTGATATATTGCTAATATTGGAAAATTGGAAGTATGAGGCATAATAGCCTATTATTCACGAGCATATCTGTCAAGCTCTTGGTTTTCTAAAACAAACTCTGGAATTTAGTATGCTTCAGATTTTAAATTGGATTTTTCTTGGCAGACCAGTCGAATATACCTGCTTCGCACATTTGGGGGTAGTTATTATAGTGCTAAAAGATGTCAATCCAAACAAAGGTTTTCTTGCAGACAATCTGAGGTTGTCTTTCAAATCTTTTGACGAAATTCATAGGACCAACATCTCCAATGCATTACACTGTAACTACATTGTTTTTCTTTTGGAACAGTGTTTCCGAGCAACCTTGCAGTGCATTCCTGTGCAGGGTTCAACTGATTGTCTTTGTTGAGACATCAATTCCAGTCATTTACTACTAGGGTCTTTAGAAACCTCTCTTAATAGTTCACTTTCCATTTTTTTTTTTTGCTTCCTATCTGTATTGGTATCTTGATGGTAACATCTTGATAATGCTTCTTCTTGACAGTTGAAAATGCTTTGATAAATACGTGTATTCTTCTCCTGTATCCTTCTCCATCTCTATGGGAATTAACAATTTAGGAGTTTGGTTCCAAAATGCGATAAACAGCATTTAAATAATAATTATAATAATAAAAAAAACGAGTCAGTACCAAATCTGAAGTGTATCACATTTGAAAAACCCATAATCAATTTTGAAAAAAAAAAAAAACAAAACAAAAAAAACACAATACTTGCTGTGCAATGCAGTCCTGGTTAGGCTGTTTTTTCAAAACCATGATAAACGTCAGTCAAGTTTTTTCACAAAATGCCATAAACCAAGTCCAGCATAAAGAAGATGAGGTGCTGGGGAAGTAAAAAAATGCCAGCTGTCGAAAGTTTTGACTCATTATAATCAATCCATGAAGATGGAACAGAGTCAACTAATCACAATCAATAAAATCTAGCGGAGACATCCCAAAGTCACCGGCAGGTGAAAGAAGAGACTGCTGGACAAGTTTGCCCACTTGAGTCCAACATCTGTGTGTGTTTTAAAGATCTATTCTGGACCAAGCCACTTGATACAATATCAAATGTTGTTTGTTATTTTATTTTGAATGTTTTTTTCTTGTAAATATAAACATTTCTATTGATGCCTTAGATTTATAGCGTTTTGTAAAAAAGGGCCACAGAGTTATTGCATTTTGGGGAAAAAATAACATTTAAAAAAAATCCTTAAATATTAAAATCTGCAATTTAAATGTTTAGGTTTTTGTGACTGAGGTCGTTTATAAATGGTTTGGAAAAGAAAATTTCGATTTTCCTCAAACCACTTTCGTGGTAAACAAAACTCATTTTTACTCAAATTCTATGAAATGGAGTTATGCCTTTTTGAAAATAAATACATAAATAAATAATAATAATAATAATAATAATAATAATAATAATAATCATTTTTACTCTCAAGTCCAAACAAGTCTCTTTAGGTGAAGGTGCTTGTTTGTTTTTAAGATACTAAACATCAGTTCATACAGCCATTTTAATGCATAACTTGGGCCAATCAGAAAGTCATTCGAAAACAGTGGCTTATTCTAAAGCCAATACAAAGTGATAATCTATTAAGAAACCTCTAAATAGTGAGCAGTTTTTATTTGTTTTATGTTTTAAACTATTTTATTAAAGCAACTAAATTTACCTACAGCTACATTTACTTTCCCTAGAAGAAAAACAACGATAAGAAAAATGTCAACATATTCTCTTGCTCTGTTAACCATCACTTGGGAAATATCCGCAAATAAATTTGTCTTCAACTGTAAAGTCTTTCCCCTAGTGGATATTTGCAGAAACAAATATCCAAAGAAAGGACCAGATTTCATCAAAGCCTATACATTGAAATGAGGCTTAAATATTCACTAGAGAGAGTTTCAATTTGGAAACTGCAGATTACTCAATTTAATTAGGGGTGAGGGGTTTCCTGTTGATCTTGTAAATGGAACCCACATAAAAAAAGTATGTGATAAAGATCCCCAAAGACTAGAGACGATCAGTTTGCAGCTAGATCCACCCACAGTGACATTACTATTTTTGATTAATTGAACAAGATTCCATAATGTTTCTAGGCCTGTTAGTTTGGAGGGCAGAAAATGAAAAGATAGCAGATGCAACATTAGCTTAGTTTGGAAACAGACCAGCCATACTGTAGAAAATAAAGTAGCAATAGAATAAATGTTCACATTATTATTGTCGTTCTTGCTAAGTTGACTGAGTGGCCTACCACACAACTCACAAAGCAGACTTTTCTTGGATTTGTTTTAGAAACAGAGGGAGAAAAGAAAAACATTACTAATTATCAAGAGACCTGCTGTTTGTATTCATTGTCAGGATTTCTATTTTATATAAATGTATTTTTAAACAGTTAACATTTTGACACTTATATGATTGAGAAAAGCAGATGGTTTGGAGACAAAAATAAGAGTTATAATATCACAATCACCTATTCATTTCCTTTGGAGAATGATAAAATCAGGCCCGGCTGTCAGCTGCTTGATTTGTGCTCAGTCAGTAGAGACACATACAGACTCTGTTCTCAGTGATGGATCTTCTCCTCTTGTGTCACTAGAGACTTAAAAGTGATCTTGGCACATGACATTTTGCTTTTGATCTGAAAAGTTTGGGTTGTTCTAAGGATAAGCCATAATTTGTTTGGGATTATACAGGAGTTTCAGTTTATAGCAAATTAGGATGACTCACAGTAGCTGGGACAGACATTGCCCACACATAGAGTAACACTTGTTTAAAGGAGCATTACATAAAATCTCTAAAGCTTTATATAAGGTTTTATGTTATTTAAAGCGGTCTTTACATTGTTTTATTTTAATAATAATAAAAAAAAGTTTTCGGAAAACCTGTAACTACTCCCTAGTTACTAACCTATTGGTTACTGATTTGCATATTCATGATGCGTATGCAAAGTTACTGTCTGAAATTCAACTATAGAGTGATTAATTACGGGCAATTTAAAAACAGAGCAATCAACATTTTATTAAAACGACATTGATAGATGCTGTAAAGGCGTTTGGAGGAAACGTTATACAACTTTACTTCTATACTTCTACTTCGACAGAATCTGAGAGAACTGTCCGTGTTGCATGCAAGTTTTTAATTCATTTATTGAGTCCAAATAGAATGACAAGAAGCCCCTTTTTACTGACTGTGTCTTTGTATCTCCCGCTACTTCTCGTTCCCCTGGCTGCAGACAATCACAGACGTTACTTCCAGTCGGAACACATTTCACACAGAACAATCGTGAATCACCGACAGCTCCAGATATCTAGCACGCCAAATATCTCATGACTGGACTCACACAGAGTGAGTTTATAAAACTATATAAAAGAGACATCTTCCTCACCGTGACATAGTATAAACATTGAAATCATTTCAGTAAAGTAGTTTGATAATGCTCGTATTTTCATTTCAGTTTTGCTCAACATTTTGATTGATATCGAGATATTGTAACATTGAGATAATAGTGTGATGTGTATTGTATTGTGGGAAGTGTACATTGTTATACCCCTAATTGTTTGTCTATTGTGATGTTTCCCAGTTTATGTAATCAGCCAGAGATGGAGATCTCAAAAAGCACTGTGCGAACCCCCTGCTTTTGGTCTTCCTGTTTTTTTTACTTTGAGGAGTTTTTAACATACATTTATTCTGACCAATTTAAGACCAGTTTTGGAAATATGCCCAATGGTGCATCTGACCAACCAGTATTATAACCAGTTACATTTCATTTTAGTTTGTTTTTGCTTGGTTCATTTGGATTTGTGACCAAATGAACCAAACCACAGTTGTAAAATCACCCTAAAGACCTTTAAACATTGGGACCGATATATTCATTCATTCTCCAACCCACTTATTCCCTTTTTTTCGTGTCACGTCAGTGCCTATCTCCAGCGCACATTGGGCAAGAGGCGGGGGTACACCCTGGACAGGTCGCTAGACCATTGCAGGGCAACATTCACACAGATATTCACACCTAAGGGAATTTTAGATTTTAAAAACTCCTTTCAGCAAGGTCACTGGCGAGCCTTCTAACTGGAAGGCCACAGTGCTACCCACTATTTAATTTACTTTAAATTTGAGTAATTCATAACACAAAACTGTCATACACAAGGTGAGCGTGGTGACTATAGCTTTCTCAGTATAAAACTAATTAAAGTTTAATACAGTGGCACCCCTAGATATGAAAGTAATCCGTTCCAGGGTGACGTTCGTATCTCGAAAGTTTTGTATCTCGAAGCAAGTTTTACATGTAAAACGCCTAATCCGTGCAACGGCTCTCAGAAACAACAGTATAAGTAGATGAAAAAAAATGGATAACCAGAGAAAAATCATGTAATGTTTCTTCAATCCTTAAATCTACACATTGTTAATGTAATAAATTACAATAAAACACACGCAAAATACGTAATATGTACACAAATGTGAAACCTTACCTTGAATGAAGCGAAGTGCCGTAGGAGGTGGAACAGACGCCAGGAAACATTACAGGACCACGTATGACAGTTGACTTTCTCGAGATATTTCACCAACACGGTTTCAAGCACAAGGGCAGACAGATGGAGAGACGCTTCTGAGAACGTTTCACAGGGTTTCTCTAAGTTGCGCTAAAGAACAGCACTTTAATATTGTCCACATTATAAACGTAATTTCTTTTACCACACCTTGACTCTAATATTTGTTATAGTACATTATTAGTAATCTATACATAATGTTTCTCTGTGTTGTAGAAGTGTTTTGAAGCGCATCAGAGCCTTTTTGCACTGGGTGATTGGAGCGCCAGAACCCAGAAGCGCTACGTGATGTCATATAAACAAGCAGAAACTACAGCAGAACAGCTTGTTATTGTTCGTAGCTCAAATCTTTCCTTCCATCTCGAAGCAAAAAATTCCCCGCAAGACGTTTCGTATCTCGTACATTTCGTAACTCGAAGCATTCGTATCTCGGGTACCACTGTATTTAATAGACTATATTACTATATATTACTATATTAAGTATAGTCTCAGTTACAGAATTTTTATATATAATTTATTTGTAATTAATTGTTTATATTGCTTTTTTAGCTGCTATCTTTAAAAACACAAATATCTTGAAAATAACAAATATAAACAACCAAAAAGCAAATCTGCTATTTTTTTATTTAGTAATATATATTATTAAAATCGTTGAAGCTAATAGGGCTTTTCCTAACAACAAAACAAACATCTAGAATGTTAGCAGCAGTTGTCTGTGTCTTGGTTGGAAGATGGGTGCACGTCATTGAAATGGAGTGACAGCAGGAACAGCCAATCACCCATCAGCAATACTGCCAGTAACCAACAGATAAGCTTAGATCGACTGGAGGAAAGAAACTTCAGCTTCGTTCTTCATGTCCTTATCAAAGGACATGAAGAAATATAATGCACATTCATCCATCTCATAGCAATTTTTTATTTGTAAATGTTTTGCGGGTGAAAAGTTTGTTGTAACGCATGTGTTACTGACTATGTAACAGAAAAAAATACAGAAAATTTAGTAGTAATACCATATACTACTGTGTTACAGAAAAAAGTAATATGTTACTTAAATACATTACTTTAGTAACTCATCACTAGCCAACACTGCTCCCCACACATGCTCATGTTATAAGGCAGGTCCGAATGTCAAACTCCTGAAATCTTCCTTATTGATACAGGGTCACATGCATTTTTATTTTGCTCTGTCACTTTTAAAACAACCCTAGCAGCAAATGATTGATCATTTTTATTCTGTACATAAACACAGACAATCAGAAAGTCACTTTTTTTTCTCACTGTAACTAGAAACAGTACCAATTGTCTGGAATGTTGTGGCAAAAGTAATTGTATATTTTATTTTTATGAAAAGAAATAAATCATAAATCAAGCTGTAGGCATAGAAATACAGAATGAATATAAATCCAAGGGCGGTTCAGATTGGTTGTGATTCATGCCAAAGTTTGGAGTAGTTTAATGAGCGTTTCTTTTCCTTGCTTTTCACTTTGCTCCTTTTCATTGCCAATCTCCATCATACATATTGCTGTGGCTGGGGATCCAGTGTGTATTATTGTGATCCTGATTGCCAGCATTTTTAGTTTTGAGCTAAATGCCCCATCGAAAACAAGCCCCTGCTTCCAATGAGATTCGTGTCTCAACGCTGTTGTCATGGCCTTTGTTTTCCTTTCCACGCAAATACAGCACTTTGCCTTGAGCTGCAGAGAGGAGCTGCTTTCAAAAAAAAAAAGCCTGCTGGGAAGAAAGCATGTTCTCTTTCATGCTGTCGTGACTCCCTATAATGCATTGTGATTGGCTGATTGCTTGTTCAGCCCTCCTTCTGCAGGTTTCGTTTTGTCTTCAGCAAGAGAAGAGTTATGTTAAAGCCGCCGTAATTTGAGAGACCCGGGTCAGGTTGAGGATTACATGAGTTTAGAAGTAGTTTTGTGATCATTACAACATCTCGTGGTATTCCTCGAGGAACGTTTCTGCTTTGAGCGATTGTATCTCTCCTTTCATAATGCATTTACATCACTGGGTTTATCTGTTTCACACCTTTCTTTTGTATTCCTAGTCACTGTATACCTGTACTTATATACTGATACTAGCTGGCCTGGTTTCCCCATTGTCGTTTTGCAAGATCTCCTTTAACTTCTGCTTCACTTTGAAAAGAGAATATTCTATCTGAGGCACTGCCTGTTGACAGTATTATTTGTCTGGCTTTTGTAAACTTGCTTCTCTGTCCCAGTGCTGCCAAACATGAGAAATTGTGTAATGTAGTGCGGAGGGATTCCAGAAGGCCTTAGGATTCAGTGGCAGAGGAAAGGTTTTAAGAAATACTAATTAATTCATTTATTTACTTCTTATCAGTGATTGCCGTGGGCTGAGTGCTGCATAAAGCTGCTGTGTTTCATTCAAATTCTTTTTCTTCTCAATACCCTCTCAAGGATTTCTACTGATAGGAACCGATGACACGGCGTCTCGCTGTACCATTAGTGTCAGCTTTCATTAAGCTTGCGTCCCCTGAATGCTCGCATGCAAGACGATGAGAGCTTTGCTTTTAAGCTGCAGCTATGGAAACAGCTTTGTTCTGCCCTCATGGAAAATGTTCTTCTAAATTTTCACTATTATATTTGAACTGTTTTGACAAAGCGTCCTCTTAAAGAAAGCATCGCTGTTCTTCTAGTGCTCCATGTCTTTTATTTTATCAGCATTTACTTACATAGAATAGAGCACCATCTAGTTCCTCTTAACAGATAGTGTTTTATTAGGTAAAACAAACAAAACAAGGAACTGCAGTATAGCATTTACTTGTTAATAAATATGGAGTGATGAAAGACGTATTTGAACCAAGAATTATTGGGAACATTTGAAATTTATTGGTTGATTTATTTCAACTTTGAGTGACAACAAAACAAAATTGGACTTAAAATTATTAGAGTGAAATTGAATTTCACCAAATGAGAATTGGTGAAACGACTGAACAGTGCAGGCTATTTACATCTTGAATACCACATCTCAAAGTGTCATGACCCCCAGGTGGCGCTAATGAGTCTACATATTTGTGAGTCTAAATATTTAAATGGCATTGTTTTGCTCAATATTCTTATCACGTATGTCAAAAGCTAAGTATTATCACTGTTAAGCAAATTAAATTAATTTAAATTTCCAAAAATTATTATTTTTTATCTGACTGGCATAGAAATGCACCTATATGGTAGACATAAGTTAAAAAATATAATAAAATATAAATATTGAAGCGGGTGGCGAGTTTCCGGACCAGAGGTGTGGAGCACTGGTGCATCTGCCATGCCCCGGGGTTACTGATCCATGCGCTCTGTCATTGGTTGTGAGTGGTCCAGCCACTGGCACGATCCTCTGGCGGACGGGAATCCAGCCGAGTCCAAGTGTCTCTTGCTGGCCTGATGGCAACACTCCAGACATGGTCAGTGGGCACCTCCTGGGCTCTTTCAGCGGCATGCATCCATTGCTCCTGGCAGAGGAATATAGTCTGCTTCTCCCACGCTGAGCAGTCTGACCACTTTGTCCAGGTTTTTGCACCGAGATTAATCGTTAACTGAGTTTTTGCACCGAGACGATTAACTATGGCTGAGATTGGACTTACTCTGTACTGACCATTTGGAACACACGTCTAATAGCCTCAGCTTTCAGCTTTTTTCTCTGAGAAGTTAAGCATTTGCTAATATGTGGGTTGGAGGAGAGATAATAAGCCTGATTAGTATAATATTCCCTTTTCCTCAGAGGCTGTTTTGCCATGTCACGACTATAGATAAAGCAAGCTTACAATGATGCAGAGCATGTTTTGCTACTAAATCATTTCCATTGAGGTTTCTTTGTTCAAATGCCTTCTACAACTGTTAATGTTACTTGTAGAAACTCTTCAAAATGTCCTGGCAGTTAATGGAAGAGTAATTTTCCATTGGCTATTGCAGACAATAAAAATCAGGACATGCTTTTGTGCTCAGGGGCACTAAACACACAGTTGAGCATTCCAGCTATTAAGTAAGAATTAATGGATTAAAAGCATTACATGCAGTGATTGAGCACTCCTTCTTAGTATTGCTTTAAAACCAAAGGGGGCTTTTATTAGTCACAATGGGATTATTCCACAATGTGCTAATTAGTCAAAAATCAAAAACATAATAATAATTAAGGCAGTTGAGCATTATGTATTTGCATTTTATCGAACTTTTACTAAAACTTTGATTATTATTATTATTATTATTATCAAAGTGTTCAACTTTGAATACTCTAGCAAGGTTAAAGATGAACACAATTTTCTTCTGCTTTGTTATTCATGATATCTGAAACCTAAAACAACAGCTACTTTGATTGACTTGGAATGCTGAAATACTTTTTACTGAATTAATTTTACTGTAGTTTCCATACTATTGATCGCACATGAATATAGGTTGTGGAAACTGAATTTTACTATGAAGAACAATGGGTACATAAATAATTCATACTCGGCTATAAGCCACAGGTGTTGAACATAAGCTATTCACAGAGAAAGATAAAATAAATCACTTTCTCCAAGTAACTTTCATCGTAAGGCAAAAATCCTTGAGGTTTTGGTTTCATCTTCTTCTTGCAGCAGTTCAGCCTTCCAAAACCTTTTTCTTTCACACTGATCCCCTTTAGACTTGTTGAGTTGTTCCTTCTTGTGACCATTTCTGCTAAATGATTTCCCATCTAAACCTCACACTGAACTCGGAGCACCACTTTAAAAGCCAGATTTAAAGTGATGGCGACAAACTGATGATGACAGATCTCAGGATCTGACTATGGTTTTATGTCAAGTTTGCTGAAATCTGGAGTTAACTATTATTTTTTACACAGAAGTCAGTAAGCCCATTCACAGTGTTGAATTAACAGTACTGGTGTTGATGTGGACAAAAAAACACCAGAGTGTAAAGTGTTGCACCATACAATGCAGTGTTGAATTAGCAAGCTAGCAAGATTTAATTCAGCCCTTATAGTGTTAGATCAACAATGGGTAGTGTTTATTCAACCTGCAGTGTTACATTAACTCTGGGCATTGTTTATTCAACGCACGTAATGTTACATTAACAATGTGAAGTGTTAATTCAACCCAAATAGTGTTACATTAACACTGGGGTAGTGTTTATTGAAGCCAGATTGTGTTAAAGTAACACTGGGGCAGTGTTTATTGAAACCAGATTGTGTTAAAGTAACACTGGGGCAGTGTTTATTCAGCCAACATAATGTTACATTAACACAGGGCATTGTTTATTCAACTCACACATTGTTACATTAACACTGGGGAGTGTTTATTAAACTCACACATTGTTACATTAACAATGGGGAGTGTTTATTAAACTCACACATTGTTACATTAACACTGGGAAGTGTTTATTAAACTCACATAATGTTATTTTAACACTGGGAGGTGTATATTCAACCCACATAGTGTTCATGTAATGCTGGGGCCATGTTATTCAACTAACATGATGTTTCAATAACACAATGTATTGTTTATTCAAATCGCATAGTGTTACATTAACACTAGGCAGTGTTTTTTGAACCCACATAGTGCTACAGTAACACTTTGGCAGTGGGTACTCAACTTGTACTCATGTTACATTAACTCTGGACAGTGTTTATTCAACCGACCAAGTGTTACAGTAATGCTGGGGCAGTGTTTTTGTCATCTCACTTTATGTTACATTAACACCTTGGCAGTATATATATTCAACATACATAGTGTTACATGAACAGCAGGGAAGTGTTTATTCTTTAACAATAATACATTACCGCTAAAATAATGTTTACTTAAGCCACATAGTGTCAAGTGATCATTGGGGTGAATCACATAATGTTGCATTAGGGTGGCGTTTATTTATTTTTTCACATTTTTCTTTTTAGTTCTTTGTAATTATTATAAATCCACACACACACGCACGCACGCACGCACACACACGCACACACACACACACCCGTATATATACTGGTTTTGCAAGAACCCAATGGTGACTACTATAACCTCTGAGTATGAAACATATTCAGGGTAATTGCACCGCCTACCTTTTGGCTCAGCCCTCCTGTGATGTTTTAAACTGCTGTGTAGGTAGACATCTCAATAGACTCTGAGCCAGCCAACATGCACCTGTGGATGCAGCTCAGAGCTCCAGTCTGCTGGTGTACTGAGGGATTAGATGCCTGTTTCTGCAGATAAGAAGTGAAATGAGACAAATAGAATGATTATGAGAAAAGAACAACAGGTTCTTCACCCAACCCATCACCTTAAACTGAGCATGCTCAGTGCAATCTCGATTTAAATGCTTGTGTGCTTTTGTTGTCTCTGTCGCTCATCCTAGCGCCTGCAGAATGCCCCTCTCTCTCCCACCCTCTCTTTCTCTCTCACTCCCTCCCTCCCCCCTCCATCTCCTCTTCTCTTCCCTTTCTGTGCACACTAGCCAGGCAACATTGCGGCGAGATGCGCATGAAGAGGGGAGCTCTAGTGAACACCTGCTACTCTCTGAGCAGGGTTGACTGTTTTGACCTTTTTCCTCTCCCTGTGCCCTGAATCCCAAACTGTCCTGCTCCTCACCGGACTTTCTCTCTCATCAGATCTGAGAGCAGGATCTCCCGACTTGCTCAAAAACTCAACCAGAGGCAGAGCGATGCTGCGCTCATAAAGGATTTCAAACCCCTCTTCCATTTCTCTGGCGCTTCAGGAAGCTCCCAGAGTCTGGACAGGTGAGTTGAGCAGCTTTTCTTGACTTTTCCTTCATCCTCACAGTATGTTGTTCTAAAAATACCCATCACCACAACCCCCCACTCACTGCTGTTTCCTACAGGTGCTCTTCACTCACTGTGAAAGCTGCATTTTCCTTTTTATTGGCTTAATTGGATTCAATATATAACCTCTGAGCCAATTTGACCTCTTAGTTAGGTTGGTCCATTACTCACTGGTGTCAGAGGCTTCATTCTGGTTCTGCAGAGAGCTTTATTATTAGTCTGCTTAGTGGGTGTTTGCATGGCTAAAACTATGCACAAAAAAATATTCAATATTCACTGTCTTAATGTCATGTCTGAGGGGATTATAGACTGCTGCTATGAGAAATACCACATAGATCCCCTACTGTTCCACAGCTCATAAGAAGACTTCAATGTCATTTAGTTTAAAGTTGTTTGTAGATTATTGAAGAACCAAGATGTTGAAATCTTTTTTTCAAATTCTTAATATTTGTTTGTCAAATATTTTTTTTTTTTTACAAATGAAGAACTTTTGTTAGTTTTTGCATGACTGATGGTTGATAAAGGTGCGATTCTATCATTACATCATTGCATAACCTGTGGTCACCTTGCAATGTGCTAATTGTCTATGATCACATAATGTTCCAACACAATTTTTAGTCAGCTTTAGTCACAATCGATTCATATGATATTGCAAATTCAAAATCCATTAAGCTTAAACAGATTAATTAGCAGGGGTTGATGTTATATAATGTAGTTAACAACGCAAAGGTTGTGGGTTCAAATCCCAGGGAAAGCAAGAACTAACAGAAAATATATGTTCATTCAAATGTAAGTCGCTTTGGATAAAAGCATCTGCCAAATGTGTAAATGTAAATGTTATTAGCTTCAATTTAATCAATTTCCCTGGAGGATTTTAAGATAACCAGACTGTTAGGGTTTGTTAAGTAGTGTCAGTCTTGACGTGGATTGGTGAGATTTATTTTTAATTTATTTCGGAAAGAATTACATTTATAAATGTTAAGTCTGCTGTGTTTCCCAGTGCTACTTTCATCTGGTGGAATAAAAGAACGCAATAAATAGCAAAACAATTGTATCTGTGTTTCTTCTGATACAAAATGTGTCTAAATAAGAGGGGTGCGATACAAACTTTGTGTATGCTGCATATCTATGTGTTAGGGTATTTCTTATTTTAAGTGTACAATTTTATAAAGAACAATCCATCATACTCAAGCCTGGTAACAAAACATTTAACCCTCCGATTATCCTTGGGGTCAGTATGACCCTATTCAGTGTTAAATGTTTGTAGATGTGCATGTGTGTATGTATGTTTTTGTTTTTTTGCTTTAAATTACTTAGTAAAAATTATATTCTTTTTCTATGGCCTGGAAACATTTGTGTCACACTATTGTTTTCCTTGGGGTCAATTTCACCCCAGGGTCTTTTAGCTGTATAAAGCATAAAAATATAAAACATTTGTAACATATTTTGTTGTGGGTGATATTTTAGTCACTATAATATGCGAGGATTTTATAATATGCACTATAATTTTATATGTTAATAATGAAAATAATATTAACAAATAAAAAACCTAACACAACCATACCTGCAGCATTGTTAGAGCCACTGAGAGTTGACATGACATGGGTGTAGAGGGAATATTTCCCATGTTTTGTGTTGGAGGGGACAACATAAATCACACGGTTTACAGGGGAGGTGCAAAGTTATAAAAGCGTACACAGAAGCTTTCTAAACTATTACTCTTTGTGCTCTGTGTGTTCTCTCTGTGTGTTCTCTCAATTGACAATGGACCCAAAGCAAAGGTTTTCTGTCAGTAAGATTTTGCCACAGGTTTTTGACAGTGAAAGTGACATAGAGGAGTCTGAGACTGTGTCTGAGACATGGAATAATCTTGAGGAGGACCCTGATTACAAAGCATCCTCCTCAAATGAGAATGAATCTCCTAGTGTTCACCCACCTATTGTTTCTCAACTACCAGCAGACACAATACTTTCCAAAAATGGAAAATTATTATGGTCCTGCCCCCACTTGAATGGCAGGGTAGACTTAGTGCTGCTAATGTCATCAAAATGGATTCAGGGCCCACCAGACATGCTTTCAGTCATGTTCGAGAGAAAAAAAAACATTTCAGCATAAATTTGTAAAAATTGTTTGTAATAGGGTTTTTTTCTTTGGGTTAAATTGACCCATATATATGTGATGTCATGACATCAATTACCTAAAACACTAAAAATCATATTTTAGTGTTAGTTTTGGGGTTATTTTTACCAGATCACATTTACATGACATATGTATATTCATAACGTTGTCAACACTTAACTTAAAATTAAAGAACATAAACTACAAACAAAACAACTAAGGATTATATCTATCGCAGTGTCTTAAGCCCAGCATCACATCTAGACATGTTTTGTCCCTTTTGTACCTCCACAGGAACTTCTCAATCAGCATGACCCAGCAGATGCAGAACCTGCAGCTGACGCAGAGTAAGAAAGGGGCTGCTCCTGCCTCACCAAATGCCGCCAAGCGCCTTTACCGTAACCTCTCTGAGAAGCTCAAAGGAAGCCACTCTTCCTTCGAGGATGTCTACTTCTTTGGCAGATCAGACCGCATACGCAAAGTATCTGTGAGTATCATTGACAGTATAGACTGCATTTTCGATGCATGGAAAAGGCAACCTATGTGAAGTGGTTTTCAGATCACAGGAGAGCACTGTAGCTGAGGGGTTTGCATTTCAGCAAGATGATCACTGGTTTGTTATTGTTAGAAGGGTTCCTCAGTTGGGTTGATTGAATGTGGATTGGTGTTTTTTATCAGCATATGTTTTGGCATCCAAATAACTGGTAGTAAGCAGAGTGAATGCAAGTCAGCATTATTCGTCTGACACTTGTGAACTGGGAAGAAGAAGAGAGCGGGTGTCATTTTGCAAATCATTTGCAAACTGTTTATTTTGCTCTACACTGTAAAAATATTTAGCTTGACTTTCAGTAATTTTTTTTTTTTTAATTTCTTTGAATTTATGTTGTGTTTTTTTGTGCAAAATCTACATGTTTTGGTTGAATTTGAACTCCATCATTTTACATAATTATACAGAACAAGGGCGGCATGGTGGCGCAGTGGGTATTCCACTCAGAAGGTATCCTGTTCTAGACTCGCCGGTGACCTTCCTGGAAGGAGTTTGCATGTTCTCCCTGTGCTTGCGTGGGTTTTCTCTGGGTACTCTTTCCCCCACAATCCCAAAAAACATGGGGTTAGGTAAATTGAATAATCTAAATTCCCCTTGGGTGTGAATGTTGCCCTGTAATGGACCTGTCCTGGGTGTACCTCCGCCTCTCGCACAATGTGCGCTGGAGATATGCACCTGCAGACCGCAGTGACCCCAAAATGGGAATAAATGGGTTGGAAAATGAATGAATAAACAGAACAAAAGAAAAAAAAATACTTTCTTGTTTTGTAGAGTTTGGAGATTTATTGGAGCCAATGATTACATACAAACCCTGACAACAAAAGGGCAATTCCCCATCTTGTTAGCTCTGCAATACATGTACATCAGTGAGCTTTAATCACATGCCTTTATTGCTGAATTACAACATATGTGTTGTACTATAGGATGTCATTGTACATTATGCTAATTAGCTGCCATTTTGAATTATCACCAAAACCTAATTTTGTGAACTCCTCCAAGAGTGATTATCAAATGTTCACCAGATTTGTTCAAGACCATCCTCTGACCATACTGATTTGATTCGACAAAAATTCTACAAAAAGAACATAAACAATTATAGCGTAGCGCTCTGCAATATCAACACCAAACTTAGTGGATGTTATAATAGCCATGATCTGAGGCTTTAAGGGTCGACTTTAAGCCTCAAACACTTAAGATGTGGCTGATGGCTGGAGAATTGAAGGTTGGCTAAATTAATTTTATGTAATGTGTTAGGCCCCTCACAACAACACCTTCCTTTGGACCAGTTAGAGTACATACAATTGAGAAAAAGCATGCATGCAAGAATACAACCATGCATAATATGAATCCTTAAACGGATATAAATATTTGACCTTAAAATGGCCTCACTGAAAAGAAACAACACATTTTAGTTTTTGTTGTAAATGCTGACATTTACATTTGTATAATGATGGAATATATTGATGTCAAGATTCACTTGACCTTCCTTTGTGGTTGAAGCTGGGATGAGATTTTGAGTGCTCAAGAGGCTGTCAGCTCGCAGAACTTTCATAAATGTCACTGATTATGTTTAGCTAAATCTGGTAATCATCTTGTTGACTCAAGTGCCAGAAAGCTTAATGTCATAAAACCTGTCTTCATATGTTTTCAAAAATCTGAACTGAAGAGGCACTCAACTGGTGATCTTATGCTCTTGGGCTTAATATTTAGCTAAACTGGGTATGTTTAATTTCGTTATTTTGGTTTTCTAGTGATTTTTCTACCCACCCTCGGAGGCAGGGTCACAGATCTGTGCTCGGAACCAGAAGGTTGTGTGTCAAACTCATGAATAGTCATTTGTGGGCAATCTGTGGCCTACTTTCAGTTGTCTCATCTAATTTTCTGGGACAATCTGTGAATAACTGCAATGGAGGAATTGAAGTTGTTGATTATTTCTTGAATCCTGGTAATGGAATCATACATTATTTAGATATAATGTAATTATAACCACTGACTTGTATAGATAACATCCCCAAGCATAATATTTCCACCACCATGCTTGACATTGTGCTATTGCATTTATGGATTTGTAGCCTGAACCTCCTCATACATCAACATCAGACCACAACACTTTCACCCAGCTTAATTTTTATGACAACACAGACCCCTCTATAGCAACCAAACTGTTTACCCCAGCAACCAAATTCTTAGAGCACTATATCATCTTTGGAAAACTATTTAGATATAGGGGTTGGTTTATATAATAAATTATTTCACTTACCCCTCCAAAGCAACCAAGCGTTTTACCCTTTAAAGACGGTCCATAAGTTGATCCAAAAACGGGTTTCAACCATGGATGCAGGTTTCAGCTGTATTCTGTCTTTCAGAGCTAGTAGGTACTTTAATTATTGAATAGAACTCATATCTGAATCAATATTTTTATTACAAAGTTATTGTTTACCTTTATTATTAGCTTTGATTGAAGCAATAGTTAACTATGTATTGATAATTGTTAATAATTATAGAACTGCACCTGTTAATATTAACCCTTTAAAACTTTGTTACAAAATGTAATACTTTAGTTCGTATTTTACTTTGCTGTAGAATGTGATTAGAGAGTAACTAGGGACAAGATAGAACATCTCAATTTATTAACAAATTGTAAAACTACATGATCTTTCAGACCACTTGCTTTTTAATCGAACAGCTCTTCCTGCCTTCTAACTAAATACTCTTCAGATTCAAGTTATATCATACAGGATTGTGTAGTTGAAATGTAAATCAGACAGCATGTTTAAGAGACCACATAACAAAATAAGGCTTTTTTAAGAGACCACATAACCATTAAGGTGTGTCTTTCTGAGGTAGACACCATTGTTAATTAAAGCAATTACATATGTTATTTGTAATCCTTTTAGGACCTCTTGGACCTATATATACACAATTAATCTCTATTTTACACCTTAGCAACCAACTCTATCTCATCTTTGGAAAACAATTCAGACATGGGGGTTGGTTTTTATAACATAAGAGTCACAAAGTCACAAATTATATTGCACCATCCCCTCCATAGCAACCAAATTGTTTACCTTAGCAATTAGAATTCTTAGAACTCTTTCTCATTTTGGAAAACAAATGAAACATGTTGGTTGGTTTATATAACATAAGCTTGACAAAGAAGCATTATATTATTTCACTGACCCTTCTATAGCAGCAAAAATGTTTACCGTAGCAACCCAATTCTTAGAACTTTATCTTATTTTTGGAAAACTGAGCAAAAGGGGTTGGTTTATATAACGTCTAGGTTACTTTCGTAACCCGCGTTCCCTGAAGGAGGGAACGCAGACTGCATCGATGTCTCGACTATGGGGAGGAGCCGATCCTGAGGGGAGGTGAAGCCGAACTTTTAACGGGCAAATTGATTTGCGAGTGAAGTTGATCAGCAATCACGTTGATTAGCGTAGCTCTACACTCATCCTGCTTTCTTCCTAGGAGCCAAACCCACTTACCTCCACGACACCTCAGAGCAGCGACTTGAAGTACATGGCCAAGGGACGTCTGCGTTCCCTTCTTCAGGGAATGCGGGTTACTAACCTTGACGTTCCCTTTCAGTCGAGACGCAGACTGCGTCGATGTCTCGACTATGCGAACCCCCTTGCAAAGGGCAATGACCAAATCCATCCAACCAGGCCAACTCTAAGCTATGAAGGTTAGGTATTAGTCAGGTGCCTGGTCGGGAAGCTCCTTCTGCCCCTTAGCCCGGACATAGTCTATTACGGGGTATGTTGCGTTCTGCTGATTTACTCGAAGCAGGGCAACCAGAAGGAGTGTGCCCCTGATGTGGAACAGGTCCACGTGGAGGCTTGCATCGAGACCTGAAGAGGGCTTCCAGCAAGCGAAGAGCGTTCCGCTGGCTGAAAAGGAGGCGGAGTCGAAAAAGCCATTGTTCCCCACCCAAGTAGGGGACAGAATGGAAACGGGGTATACAAACACACCTAAAGAGTGGAATACACGGATTGGACCACCCAGATAGGGAGGGTCCTCAAGTCCGGCCTGAATTCTGTAGGGATCAGGCCCAGCGGCAAAACCTTACTACAGAACCTAGCAGTGCTGACTGCTTCGCTTCAGCCGGATACCGAGTGGGTGGTAGGATAGAGTTCACCGATCCACCAGTCGGGAGACATAAAAAAAGGTTCCATCCCGCAGGACTAGGAACCTGCAGGCGCAGCACATCCTTGATGCGGGGGTCCTAGTGGTGCTTAGGCCCTGGATTAGAGCCCACATCGGAGTTGGAGTTGAGGATGAGGGAATGGATGCTCGACAAACCCATGGGGATGTGCGTCCATGGGTGTTACCCCCAACTGTGCCTACAGTTGGCCAGTGCCCATAATGCGGCGACACCGTGGGTGGAATGGGCCCTTAGCTTCGTTAGAGGGCAGGGTACATCACTCGCCTGGTAAGCCAGCTGGATAGCCTCCACAATCCAATGCATTATACGCTGCTTCGACACAGCATACCCCTTGCGCTGGCAATGTTAGCATATGAGGAGCTGCTGGGAGTTATGAAACTCCCGGGTTCTGTCCATGGGGACCATGGGGATGAATCTGGGCCTGCGTATGATTCGCACCAGAGAGTCCTCAGGGCCAAATTCCAGGCTGGTTTCATTGGCGGACAGTGCTTGGAGATCTCCAACCCTCTTGAGCGATGCCAGAGCCTGCAAAAGTGCTATCTTAAGCGAGAGGGCGTGCAGGTCTGCGAGGGCAAGAGGCTTGATCGGGGACATCCTCAGCCCTCTAACCGTGTGTTCACACCGGACGCGAGTGACGCGAGTAGCGCGAGTGATTTACATTGAAAGTCAATGCAAAGGCGTGATCTGGCATTCCGCAGGGCGGAATGCGCGAATGGGGCGGCGCAAATGACGCGAGTGACGCGAGTTGAGCGAATGGGGCGAACGCCGCGGGGCGAATGACGCGAGTCAAGCGAATGGCGCGAATGCCACGGGGCGAATGCCGCGAGTCAAGCGAAGGGCGCGAATGGCGCCACGCGAGTGAGGCGGCGAGAATCCGAGCTTCTCGCTCGAGTTGAAAATTTTGAACTTTGGCGAAATTCCGCGCCGCGTCAACCAATCAGGAGCTTTCTCCAGCTGTGACGTGCTGTTGCTCGAGCTGGAGAATCACAACAACAATGGAGGAGAAGCTAATACTAGCCGTGTGCAGTCACACAGAGTTGTATGACTCATCTACTTATTATTATAAAGTCAAGAATAAAAAGGATCTTGTTTGGAAGAATGTGAGTGAGGAGGTTAAAGAATCTGGTTAGTAAAAACGTTTTACTACTCAACTTCAGCTAAAGTTAGCTATAGCCTGCAAGCTTGTCATTGCTTCCTCGCTGGCTGAATCTGCTGCTGCCTTGTCCTTTCATCATCTGCTGCTGTACCCAAAGGTGAGTTTAGGCATTAACTACCATGGTTGATCATGTTTTTATCATATGTAAAGACACATAAAGTTAAATGTGTAAAAACTATTTGTATTTATAAAGCAAAATGTGTTTTCCCCAGTTTATCATATTTAAACAGTGAATATAAACTATTAAATGTTTTGCGTCATTTGAGTAAAATTAAATTTTGTTAAACATAACAAATGAACAATCATAAAAGTCCTGTTTCTTTTTCTTTAAATTAAGTGAAATCTTTTTCTGCCTTCTAATTATAAAATGTGTTATTTTATGCAGTGCATTCAAGAAGACGTGCACCGAAAAGATGCAGAGAGAAGCAATCTGATGTGGAGCAGAAACTGCTTCAAACACTCCAAGGACAGATGCTTAGACGTAGAAGTGTTCCTACTGGGTCTGGTCTCTTCCCTGAAAATCCACAGGAAAATCTGGAAATTTGTAAATTAAGAATAATGCAAAATTGTTTTTTTTTATACCCAATACAAAATTTGGAACATTGGCTAAAAGGAATGACAAGGTCTGCAGGGAACAGATCACACTCTTTCTCTTCTCATCACTCATCCTTCTTGCATGCAAGATCCTTATTATTCCTGTGTAAATTAAATATGTTCATTTTTATAAAATTCACATTTCTAAATTAAAGCTTCTGGGGTTTTCTCCCCCCACAACATAACACTTTGTAATTTTTACTTAAGGTTTACTTATGGCATTTATTCAGATTGTATCCTATGGCAAATACTGTTCAACTACCATAACTATTTATTATGATAATGGAACAACAAAACAGGGATTAGTTTGGAGGATATCTCAGTTTATTCTTTGTAAGTAATAAAACTGACAAGTAATAATAATATGTAAATAATGACATATGTAGAGGTTGTAATTACTTACTGTGTTGAAAAAGCTTTATAAAATACCAACTCTACAACATACAAAATAAAACTATATGTTTATTCTTTGGGCTGCCACGCTACTGCTCCCTCAGTACAAAAGTGGGCCACGGGGCTGTCCGTGACCCGGATGGGTTCTCGGGCAGAATTGTCTAGAGGGAGATAGCCATCGCGCAAGATGGTGATCCGGTATTGGGTACTTTCCAGTCGACAGCAAAGATAGAATCGCTGAACTTTTCCACCTCTCCACAAATCCTGCTGCAATGGACTTCTTTTCAACTGTGGAGGGCACAGACATGAATTCCTCCACCAAGCTGTTTGGCAGTCACCACATTCATGGAGACACCAACATGGAAGTTGCTGGCAATGGTCCGTTAGGTGTGCCCAGTGGCAAAGTATCTAAAATAGATAAAGAAAATGACTAATTGTTATTAATGCAGAAAGAAGTTAATGCAAAATAATTTTACATCTTAAATTTCAATTAAATTTTACAGTCAAACATTTGTTCAATGATTACATTACCAAATAAAACTACTTTTCAAAATTCTAAAAGCATTTACAATGGCAATTTAAACGTTTGCTTGTTACAAAAATAAAATACAGTGAAAATAACACAATAAGGCTTATTTGTGCAGTCTTTTTACAGTTATCTGCAGTGCACTTCTACACACTACTTCTGAAATGTCATTAACGCCATCAAACAGTATTTATAACTGTCAAAGCCTTTTCAACGTATCTTATACTGTTAAATGTTAAAGTAAATAGCGTTTTTATTGAAATTCAAGCAATATTAAAGGATTTACTGACCGGTACAGCGGCTCTTTGGGTGGAATTGAGTGTCTGAAGTTTGTTTCCCGGCTGGAAATTCTGCCAAGCGGCTCACTTAACCGCAGTGACCAGCCTGAAGCACCGCTGAATACGGCCGTCACCCAGCAGTAGCTCGTGGAGGAGTTGTTGAAACTTGCCGAGCTGGGTGTGTTGCCGGAGGATCTAATGGACCCAGGCACGTTGTCGGCCTTGTCTGTGTCGTTTTTTATTTTTCCAGAACAAGAAAGTTCAGGGATTCTCTCGAAGCGAGGAACATCCGCCATGTTTTTCAAAACAGAAGCCTGCAAGAGGCTCCGCCCCATGGAGTCACGTGACTTCATGCGAATTGGGCGGAATTTTGAAGCGAGTAAACATGAGCTGATCAAGCGTCTATCAAGGCGCGAATAGCGCGTTTTTTCCGCTCAATTCGCATGCGGTGTGAACACACGGTAAGGGCGATGAAGACGTCCCAAGAGGGTACTGAGGAAGGCCTGGAGGGACGTGGCCGTCTGGCCCCATGGAGAAATCACCTTCAACCCGAAGGTGAAATCACAGCTGCGTAGACCTTTAGGGACGAAGTGGACAGCCCCGATCAAACCCTTCCTGGAGGAAGGTGAGCACAACTCCTGCTGGGGAGAGCACCACTCGAAGAACCGACCCCACTTGCCAGCGTAGCTCAACCTCCTAGAGGGGGCTAACGCATAGTCTAGAGTCCTCAATACTGGGGCCGGTAGAGGCTGGGGGTCCACCGTGACCGTAAGGTGGAAAACCGGTCATGGGTGCCTGATCTCCCCCTCCGTCCCTCTCTGTCCCTCTGTGTGATCAACTGGTCCCTGGACTAGGTGATCACTAGCCAGTCGTCCAGGAAGTCCAGGATATGGATGCCTTCCCGGCGTAGCGGGGCGAGGGCAGCTCGGGGCACCTTAGCAAAGGTGCGCGGGGAGAGGGCAGGCCGAAGGGCAGTACCCAGTACTAGTAGCCTTGGCCTTTGTAACAGAGCCTGAGGAAGGGTCTGTGATGCCTGCTCTAGCCACATGAAGTACGCGTCTTTCAGGTCTAAGGTGGCGAACCAATCCCAGGACGAACGCACGGCAGAAGGCTGCAGTTCGTCAACATCCGGGATCGGAACTAGGCCAGGCCCCCATTCATATGTTTCAGATCCAGGATTCGTCGCAACCCGCCTAATCTTATGGGGACCAGAAAGTAACGGCTGTAGAAACCTCTTTCAGCATCAGCTGGAGGGACCGGCTCGACTGCGCTTTTGTTCAAAGGGCAGCGAACTTCTCTCGCAGGAGTGAGGCGCCTGACCAGGGGACAGGGGTCTCTAAAACGGCTCGAAAATCTGGGGGGGTGAAACCCAGCCGGATGGTCGGAAGGACACAATGCTGACCCCGGGAAGCTTCCGCCAGGCTCCTGGGTAAGCTGTCAGTGGTCCTACAACGGATGTGCCGATGTATCCCCTGGCGGGGCCGCAAGGATACAGTCTTAGTGGAGGTAACTACCAAGGCAGAGCCCTGGGGACAGTATGTGATGTAGAGGGGGAAGGGCCGCCCTATCCACTGAATGGGCCTGCGGAGTTCGTGCCTGTTTGTTGGGGCCCTCGTCAATACTTGAGAAGGGTGTGTCCCCGATGGGTAGGCGGGTGAGTCTGTTATACTCGGAAAGGGAGTTAGATCTTTCTTAGCACGGAGGGTGCCGCCATCCCAAAAAATGGCAGCGAGGTGTGTGAGTTGGCCTCCCCCCCTAAAGAACCTCCTGTACCTCAGTGTGCGGCGAGTACGAGCGTTGCAGAGCAAACACTCGTATTCTCGCTTCACGAGAGCAAAACTGTGTACTTGTCAAACATTCTTTATTTCTCGTGACCGTCTTCTGACGAGACCCATCACAGCCAGGAGAAGTACAGATTTTGCCCTTCGTCGTAAAAATGGACGTAACAGGACAACATCTGCGGATACAGACAGGCTCTGCTAGCTTCTGGGCTAGCAGCAGCACATCAAGCGAAGAGGTAAGCAACCTTTGATATTTCAGCTTGTTATGAGCGTCGAAATACAGAGCAACCACCATTCCCTCCAAGGAAGAAGGCAGAATGAGTGTAGAGCTACGCTCTGCTCTTATAGAGCGGTTGATTGCTGATCAACTTCGCTCGCAAATCAATTTGCCCATTGAAAGTTCGGCTCCACCTCCCCTCAGGATCGGCTCCTCCTCATAGTCGAGACATCGACGCAGTCTGCGTCTCGACTGAAAGGGAACTTAAGATTCACAAAGGAAAACATATTATTTCCCTGACCCCTTCATAGCAAGCGATTTGATAATTCTTTATCTCAGCCTATGAAAATCATTGAGACATGGGGGTTGGTTTATTGTTACTCATTGTGACAGTTAAACGGCCCTAGAACAAGCCAAAATTAAAAGTTTAAATGCTAACTTTAGCCATCAAGTTTACTTGTTATCTACAAATCATCATAGGCGGAGTTAGAAATAGTTTTTTTTTTGGAGGGAGTGCAGATATTTTTGTGAAGAAATATAATAAATATAGAAAACAGACGTAGCCAAGAAGTGGATGATAAGCTTGAAGTTTTGAGTAAAATAATAGCGGATATCCACTCGCTAGCTAGGTCTGAGCAGTAACTAACTAGCTTTACCTATAACCTTTGATTAGCATGGCGATTTGCAGTCAATTTAACATGAGGGTTCCGGTATTATTCTGCAAAGTTCTGTTCTGTCTTATAGAGTCCAGAGGCAGAAGAATCTTTCAGGGAACAGGTGGAGTGTCCAGGGGGGTGTAGCCCTCTGTAGTTGAGTTTTCAAATGTGAGTATGCACCCCCAGGCATAATTAAGGGAGCAGACAGGTTGGGGTGCAAACAGATGGGCTCAACTCTGGGACTTAGTCGACGATGGAGATGGCACACCAACCACAAAACAAATGGTGAGGAAGGCCAGTAAGGGAGTCCAGGCAATAACACGGCGGAATTAATGAGGCTATTGGAAGTTGTAGTTTTTAAAGTAACAGTGATTGGATAATGAAGTGATAGTGTTTTTTAGGTGATTGTGATCAGAGTTGTGCAGGTTCTGACAGTTTTAGTTTTATTACCTTTATTAATGTATATATTTGTATTGTGATTTCCCATGAAAAAAAAGTCAAATACCCCCACTTCAAACTCTGCTTATGGTTCTTATGTCTTGGCAGTGTTTAAAAAGAAAAGCTGGTTTTATATTAAATTGCCTTGTTTTAACATAAAACAATTTAGCATAAATCCTACAAATGTCCACCCACTCCTCGATATCTGGTCACTGTTGTGCGCTGGTAACCAGAAGGTTTCTTGTCAAACATATGAGCAATTCGTCATATGCAATCTGTGACCTAATTTCAGCTAGAATTATTTTATTTTCACATCCAGAACTATCTTGTAGGCAGGTTGCATTTAATTTGATGCTTATAAACTTGTCAAAGTTATATTTAATTGTTAAAATTACACGGAAAACACAAACCCTTGCTTGACATCAACACTTTTCTCGTCAGCTACTTCTGCTGGTAGTGTTCCAATGTTTATAGCAACTGGGATTAATTGCCCACTATTTAGATGTTTGTAAAAGTACTTTCACTTGCTGTCTCAGAAAACTCCTCTTATTTAAGATGAATATCATTGCCAGGACCTGTCATATAAAAGCATCAATGGCTGATATCCATCTGCATGGGGTTAATGGAGTTTGAGTTGTTAACGTCAAAGCTTCCAATGAAATGTTATTACAATTTAATGTAACAGTTTCTGTTTTAACATCGTAAAAAAATAAGAAATTACAAAGATTAAAAAAGTAATTTCTTGATTTATAATGGAACTATTTAGTCATATATGCTGGAATACAGCTTTCCGTCCAATACTCTAGAAGCGGAAATATATATATTTTTTTTTACATATCATTTGTATTTGTTTGTAAGATGTTTTCTGCTTTTTTTTCTGTGTATAATTGCAATCATCTGAAAGTCTTTTGCTCATTTCTCTGATCGCCTCCTCTCTTTCTTTTATCTTGCCAGAACGTTCAGAGCTGTGAGGCTCTGTTCGAGGCTGTTGAGCAGCAGGATCTGGATGCTGTTCAGATCTTGCTGTTTCAGTACACAGCTGACGAGCTGGACCTCAACACTCCCAACAGTGAAGGCCTGACACCTCTGGACATCTCCATCATGACAAACAATGTCCCCATAGCCAAACTGCTGCTCAAAGCCGGAGGAAAGGAAAGCCCTCACTGTGAGTGTACACATTCAACAGACCAACGTTAAACTTTTGATGCTTTTTGAATGTTTAAAAGGCTTTTTAAAATACTGAAGAACTGTTAAATGAATTTAACTTGCACTAGTTTAGGATTATATTTTCTGTTCAGTATGGCAATTTCCCATTAAAGCAGATATGGTTTTTGTGTTTATAAAGCATCCTCAAAAGTGCACTGATGATGTCACTGCGACTCTCCACCTAGAACCTGCCCTGGTACCATCGGTCATGACACTGTGAAGTTTATTCTAGATTGATATTTAAAAAACTGCAAGTCTTTGCAATTGATAAGAAGAGTTTTCAGCACCGTAGTAGGAACCCGCCATCCAACCCCCCGCCCCCCGCAGGAGAATGCCACATGAGCTACACAAACGCTTTGGGTTCAGCTTCTCTCTACTATTGATTTGAATGGTATATTTTAGATAAAAAAAAAAACGTATATAAAAACCCAAAAGTAATAACATATCCTTCCTCAATAACCTGCATGATATGCCGCATATTTGACAGTTGTATCACAAATTCAGCTGAAAAGCATGCTGACCTAATAAACCCTTAGAAGTCTGGGCCTTTTTGAGCATGTTTTATTCCATAACAAACATGAAGTTGTAAAAAAAAAAATTCTAGGTATCGAATGTTGTCAAAATCGAAAAAATTAGAACTAAGTTTAATAACAAAAATCTAAACTTTTGAGACTTAAACTTAAAAATTCATACACGCCCCGAAAAAGCAAAGACAAGTTCATATCTATAAAAAAATGTCACAAAACCAGGTGCAGCTCTCCTAAACCTTTTACATTGTTTCAAGCACTTTTAGTGCTTTTTTGTGCCAGAATTTTGAAAAACACAAGCCATATCGCAGGTCTTGTACTTCCAAGGGTTATTTTTACTACTAGATGGCACTGAGGGCACAGATTTGGGGTCTTTAAATTCAACTAACAGTGATGACGTATATCATAGTTTATTTTTTAAAATAAACATTTTTAAATGTATAAAATGTTATACATTAAAATTTGGGAGCATAATTATATTTTATTAATGCCACACTAGGTTCTTATTGATGGTTGTGCATCTTATCCCTATTATATTCGTACACTAATAATAGAAGGGTGTGTGGTTTTTCTCATAAAGGTTTTTCTAGCACCATGCACTGCTGTTTTAGCTGCAGTGACCAAAAGCAGATGCTCTATAATTGGACAAGCTGTTCAGAATGAAGCTGATGATAAACAGACTGAGCACCTCTCAGAGTGTGACACTTACAGTAGCTGCAGGGCTTGCGGCATAAGCGCTTCCCAGCATGAATAGTGGAATAAACTTTTCCATGACAGCTGTCATAAGTGCCCCTAATTCTGCCCATACCATCTAATGACATCTGTCTTAACCTCTAATTGCTTGACAAATTACGGTGTTTATGGCATATTTTTGTAAAATATTTGTGTATGGGATGACTATTGAAACGATTTTGATGGATGCACATGTTTAATTTGAGCTTTTTATGTGTAAAGATTTATTTAAGTTTTTTATTAGGATCGTACAACTGCCAGCTCTGGATTGATTCTCTGGATTGAATCTCTTGCTTCTGAGGAGCTGATGAGCTTTTAGTCAGGCATGAATGTCAGGCAGGAAAACACACAGAAGATTAGTTTTCTAAGGATCTTGGTGATTTATAAAATGACCAAAGTGTCATCTGAATAGACCATGTCAGTAATTTGGATGGGACCTGCACATTCTATTATTTTATTTGAATCACCTAAACATTCCTGGTCAGGGCCAAAAGGTAAAAGGTCTGCAAGTCACCAGTCTATTGCTGGGTCTTGTACACTCACTATTCACTAAGGAAGGGAAATTGGGTAGTACTTTCCTCCGGGAGCTCTGATGACAGGAATATCTAAGAAAAAAAAGTAGCCGAGTTCATCGGATGAATTAGCTTGAATGAAAGACACAGGAGGATAACGCGCGATGAGACAGGCTGTCAATCATTTGCCCTTCAACAAACCATGCCCTTTATTTTGCATATCTTAAAGATTAATAAATCTTAAACCAACAAATAAAAACAAAATTCATGAAGATCAGTGTTCAGAATATAGAGCTATATAAACAAGAGTAATGGCCAGGGTTGGAAAAAAAAAGGAAGAAAGAACCTGTTCTCTTTTGGAGCCAGCCTCTAGTGACTGGTCAAGGAACTGCAGTTCAGTCACTTCTTTTATGCTTCAAGATGGAAAGCAGGAGGTTGCGCCTTGATTCTAACTGAGCAGCACCCACTTGACCACCCATTCCATCTTCCCCTGTAAACAATATTCTATATGTACTTTGAGCTCCTAAGATGATTCTAATCCAGGGCAAAGAAACATGTTGGTGGTGGTTCACTGACTGTATTTTTTCTTCAACCTTTCTTACAACCAAATTTAGTGATAACCAAACACTTCGAAGGTAATGGATAAAATACATTTTGAGGTCCAACTAACATTTCAAGTCATTGATTTTTGTGTTGTCCGTTTCATAGTATCCAATCTGAGCGGATGGTTCGAACTAACAAAAATCTCAGGTTGTGTCATGGTTTGTGCAAACGATTCATGAATCGGTTTCTCACTGAGTCGTTTAAAAATCCACTTATTAAACAACACTCAAAGGTTTTTTGACCTTGGATAAGATCTGTTGTTAGAGACTTCAAAAAACAAATAAATAACTTTTCAAAATGATCAAGTGGGTTCTTTACGTGTCAACACATTTGTAAAAAAGTTTGTTACCTAGGTTTATGCAATAGCAAATGATGACTCAGTTTTCATGAACAGACAAGTGTGGTTATCAGACTTCATGAGGTATCATGAAAAGATACATTTATCACAAGCATGCCCAGTCCTTGGGTCTTTTAGAAAGAGGAGAAGAACAGGTGTTTTCTTTTTTTTAGCTTGAGTACTATTGAAAGAACACCCAAGAACTAGTAGCGCTCAGTGCAATCGTATAAAAGCCGAATGTTGTCTGAGACCAAACAGAGAGCAGTGTAGTGCCGTCTGAGCAGGGCCGCATCCCTCCAAAAAGTTTTAATAAGGCTTGTCATTTAATGGTTTAACTTTTCCAATGATGCATGTAACGGGGCAATTATACTAAGTGATTTATTGTACCCAGGCTGCAGTTCATTTTCAAAACATTTCATTGTGGGACAATTCAAACCTTGTAAACAAACAGAAAATAAACATTGCCGTATTTTTCCTCTCCTGGGCTTTCGGGATTATATTTATGTCAGGCCAAAAGTGCCAAGTAAATCTATCAGCCAGACGCTTGACAGTTTGAAGGTCTGAAGGTAAAGCATGTTTATGAGGCCCTTAATGCCTATATTTAGGGCCGTCCCAAAGGCCTGACAATGGAAACTGTGTGTGACAGGCGTAATATCAACCGGCTCGGCCATTAATTTATAGTTTGTTCAATTAAACATGAGCTGGAGCCAGATGTCAATCTTCAGAAGACAGGAAATTGAACGCAAAACTGCTATTGCTGATGTTCCATTGAGCCATGGACCTCAATGTCAAAATTGACTAATTTAGTTGCTACTTTTTGGGGCTGACAACACACACTTTATCATCTCCCTCAGAGAGCTCCTGTCTCCAGGGGTTCAGGCTGGTCTAGTGAAAGAGGGTTTCTTCAGCCAGGTATTTATTTGTTTATTTTGCTGTCGTGGGCTGTGACTAAGGCTCTGAAAGCAAATGCAGTAGCATTCATGGACTGGTCAGACTCCATTCGTTTTACCATGACAAATCTAAATGGCCAAACACAGTGCTGTGTGTTCCAGGCCAGCGTCGGGTGTATTCAAGTAACTCCCACCACACTGCGTGTCTGACTTCATCTGCTGCTCCGCTCACAAGAGCAGTGTGAGCTCCGAGGGTTTAATGGTGGTGTAATGGGCTTCCTGTCGTTTCAATCATTACTTTTATTTTTAGCTCGATCATGCTATCTGTGTTAAATTTCACTTTGTTTTGTGGAATTTTACTGAGGAAACAATAAAAAGTGTGCTCTACTTATTTATAATGTTAATATTAACTGAGCCAGACATAATAAACATTGTATGAATAAACGATATCTGAAGCCTCAACCACAGCTGTGAGTTACTATGGTTACCCGCGGATTGATATAAGTGAAAAAACTCAACCGAAGGGACCTGTTTCGGGTTTGGGCTAAGAACTTCAGCTGTAGTATAGACCAAGCTCCCAACACACATTTTGAGAATAGATCAACAGCAATATTTTTTTTTATTACCTGATAAGAGTCTTATGTTATCGCAGCATGTTAATGTCGATACCGGCCCACGTTGCTCCACCAAACCATCAAACATTTCAACTAGATTTTTAGATTCTTAGATCATTTGGTGTGTCCACAAAAAACAGCGTTCTTATTGGTAATTTATGTAAATATCGTTATTGGTAATTTGTGTAAATATCAATAGAACAGAAGGAAATTACCATCAGCAAAGTTATCAAATAATTTCTTACAGAGATTTTTTCAAAAAAGGGCATACATAAACTGAAATATGACAAATGTTCACAAGCAATGTTAAAGATCAAAGCAGCCATGAATAGAATGTTGATTAAGAAAAATAATATGTATGCATTTTCATTTAATATGAAATCGCTTTCATGTCACACCATGTGACAATTTCTCATCCAAAAATAAAAAAAAAATTATCTAACATAACAGCTTACAGAAATTAATTTCTTTAGGAATGATATTTTATGCAGCGGCATGATATTCTATGCAGCGGCACGATGATGCAGTGGGTAGCACTGTGGACTTCTAGTTAGGAGGTCGTCGTTCGAGACTTGACAGTGACTTTCCAGGAAGGAGTTTGCATGTTCTTCTGTGCTTGTGTGAGTTTCCCCCAGGTACTCCAGGGTGGGAAACAGGAGGGCATTACTGTTTTTCAATCAAAATATATTCAATACATTATCTTAAATCTTGTGACAACTGCAAAAAAATTACATGAGAACCTTATTGATAATAAATTAGTTATGTTCTATTGATGTGTACATGAATTACTAACAACGCTGGTTTTTTTTAGCACAATTGTAAACACTTTTAAATTTGGGGGTGGGGGGTTATAGAACTTTCTAAAAAGGCAACAAAAATCTATCATTACTATACAATTTGTTTATTTTAATATGCAAATAACTTCACATCATTGTAACACATAGTTTTTGAGAGCACAAATTTTTAAATAAAGTTAAAGTCAGGGATGGTTTTTAATGTCGAGGATCTCAGGATGATCCTGTCCAAGCTCCTTTAAAACAAGTTTCTCCTAATCTGATGTGTCCTTCTCTCAAAGCTAAAGTAATTTAACCCTTAGGAAACCCTGCATGGATCGGTGGATATGCCAATTACAGCATCTGTTTTAAATGAAGTAAGATTGACGTGATCCAGCTATTGTTTCGTTTTGATTGCAAGTTTAATGTGTATGTTTCGAAAAGTTATGATATTTTGTGTTTCAAACAAGCATCACAATGTTGAGTTATGACACATACTTTGCAAGGTAATTTGTGAGACAAAATGAGACAAAATTCGTAATACATTTTTGTTTTGCAGACCCTAAACTGGTGCCATATGTGCCGTCTCGTGGTGAAAAGGGGTAACCCTTGGATGTACAAGACCTGTGATATGGGCTCATATTTTTTTTAAATTCTGGCAAAAAAAGCACAATGAAACAAGTGCTTCGAACAGTGTATAGGTTTAGGAGAAGTTCATGTTTTTTTGACCTTGTTTTTTTTTTCTCTCAACACTGTGGATTTTTGGAATTGCTGTGGAATTATTCTGTAATATAATGAAAAAAAATTAAAAAAAAGCTGGGGTTTGCAGTAACACAAAAAAGTGTTTCAAAGATAACTCATTAGAGCATATTGTAAAAAAAAAAAATGGTAAAGTAGTCCCCATAGGGTTAACAGAATTATTACTCCGTCTTTTACCATTTTCTTATTTTCTCCAGCACAAATGTAATGGCATTTCACCAGTGGTGATTTATAATGTAAAAATCTACATATTTTTCTAATAATCTTCATTTTATGCTTCATTTATTTCTACATTTTAAAGTCAGTTTAACTCAAGTGGCAGTTTAACCCTGGCCCCATCTATTGACCGGCCACTATTGATGTTTTGCCTTCTTTTCAAGAGCAGATTGACGTGACCTTTTTGCAAATACTATCAACTTTCTTTAAAATAGCATCAAAGCTCATACATTTGATTTTAACAAGGAATTATTTTTCTGACCATTGAGGAAAAATAGCATTTTATTTAATTTCACTAAACATGATCATGTTTAGTTGTGTATCTCTTCATTAGGTTTAGGTGCCACTCTATGGCAACTGTTATGCAACTTTAATTTACTTTAGTTACATCTTTTTTTACTTTTACTAATTTTACACCACCCACAAAGCAAACAGTCAGTCAGTCTGTCAGGTCCTCAGATCATCAGTAATTCACTGATTCCGATCAGAAGTGTTGGCAATCTGATTAACAAATTGCTCTGTGATGTGTTTAAGTTGTCAGTTTGGAGAGCAGAGATGCCCATCTATCAGCGCTAGTGCAGGAAGCCCAGAGGAGAGCCAGCGAACTGTCCAATCAGGTGCTGAGGGAGAGTCTGAGCCTGGAAACATCTGACAAAGAAAAACAGCTCAAAGCTTGGGAGTGGAGGTGCAAACTCTACAAGCGAATGCGCACTGGGTTCGAACACGCACGTAAGTTTAATCTTGCCAAACCTTTCAAAAACAAAAAGGTAATACAAACAATGTTCCAGCATATCCCTTGATTGAACGGTGTACTTACAGTCAGCTCTATATCTAAGCTCTATGTCTTTTCAGCTAAAAGGTCATGAATTCCCATACCACCAAAAGCTTCTCACTTTATTAGAGTGGTTTTACTGTGCAAACAAGCCACAATGAGCTCACACAGATATTAATATCAGACTCATTCACCCAGGATGACTCTTCAAACACATACTCAACACTTATAGTGTCACACTATCCCTTGTGTCACATAGACGACTTGTTATTTTGTTTCTTACCTCAAATGCTTTCAAAAATGAGATTTGAAGAAGTACTCACGGGTAATTTTGAGTGGGATTCTAGGAAACACAAGGACAATATTAGCTTTGTTGGGTGCTTCCAAGTTAAATTAATTGCATCAATACATGTACACAGTTATTCAACTGAACATCCTGCTCTTATTTTCCTATAAGAACATTTTCCAAAAATGATTTGTAAAAGTCAAAATCTAATTGAAAAATATTGAAACTGCTAAAAATTAAATAAATAATATGTTTAACTTTCTATAGGTGGCAGAATGTATTCATGTTATTATTTACTTTGTTCAAATGAACTGAATTTTGAAACTAAATAATGTGAACCTAAATGGTCATTTGGAATGAGAATTTTTTTTTTTTCAAATAATATAATATAAATTGTACACAAATTATGAACTGGACTGGAACTAATTTTGAAAAACATCCCGTTGTTGACATTTTAATTAATTTCCCTTCTTCAATTTATTTAGTTTCAACTAAACATTGTCTTGTTAAGCACTGATGACGCATTCTTACATCCATGTGTCTCCATGACTTACCAGACTACTAGCTTTCTCTGCACATGGAGATTTGGTCAGCAATATTTGTTTAATGGATTTCAGGGTAGCTGAACCAAGGTAGCTTCATCCACATTCCTCCTCAGAAGTCCTCACTAGGTGGGGAGTGGGGTGGGAGGGGAGTTCACATAGCCTCGATGCCTGTTAATACTTTAAAGGTGGGATTTGTCAGGGACATTGAAGTAACAAAAACATCTGACATTCTGTTTTTCCCATAGTTAATTTCAAAGCTGGATAGGCTTTCTGTAGTTGATGGGGTCACTCACACAGGGTCACTGGTTTGTGCAGGTTACTATTTGGTATTATTAGCTCCAATAAAGATTACTAAAAGCAGCAAATTTCCATCAATGGTTCAAAAAAAAAAAATACACCAAGCATAAGTTTAATACTGTAAAACTGTTAGGAGACATGGAGACAGCTATTGGTGCATTTAAAGTCTAGTGCTTATAACCACTGTTCACCTCGTTTGGCTTAACCCTTCTGCACTGTTCAAATTTACTACCCTTTCGTGGTTGTTAACGGCCAGTAGATTAAACTGCTGAAAAAATCTGTCAGATCATCAATATTGTTTCTCTCTTTTTTTGCACAAATCTAATTATCTACCTCAGCTTTTATTAAAACGTTTTTTTTTTCTTTTTAAATCCAGGATTTTTACTCTTTCATTGCAAAGACCTTACATAATTTTACAGATTTTGTTCTCCATTTAACTTGATCTAATCAGAAATCGAAACCTTAATTTGTTTGCTTAGAGTTAGTTGTTCTAAATTGTAATCAACAGTAAAAAAATAACTCTGCTCAACATGAATGACCACCAACAATCGAAAATGTACGATTATTTGGTGTTATGGTATTGCAATCAAAAAAGGTCAATAGGGCAAAAACAGCCGCAAACAATAAATGAGAGAGAAAAAAATTACAAATCCGTCAATGTTGTTACTAATGTTTAATATCATCATGACTGTGATAAAAGAAAAGTTTAAAGAATATCAAGGCCACAATAATTAATATTTTAAATGTATTTTTTCTCTTGAAATCAGTGACATCATGTAAGATCTTGGCAATGAAATGATAAGTTTTTTTGCACAAATACATTTATTTAGAGTTAGCCAAAAAATGTATGCAGAAAAATAGGTATAAATATCTGATAGATTTTTAGATATTTGCACAGAGTGCATTTAGAGTTGTTTTTTTTAATCCAAACGATTTTCCAAAATATGTGTAAAATAAGTTTAATAATGGAAAATCATTTAATTTGATGAAACAGAGAAAAAGTTGTGACCAAATGTTGAAAACAAGTGGCTGAAAACATCCCTAAAATCATAAATACATATAGTTGGGTAACACACAACATAAAGATGTTAAGCATTTACTTCAGGATTATCTAATGACAAAATTACCAGATTCAGGTTTCAAATTTTGGATTCTAGCCATTTCTTTGCAGCAATCCATTTACTTCTGCTTTCTATGGATTTCGACAGTCTGTAGATGGGTGTTCCTGAAGACTTTGAAAATCGGTTCGAGCAGTCAATCACACAATAGCTTTTTTTTTCTCATTTTCAGAGTTCACTTATGTTCACATTAATACATTACACCTTTAAAATTTGATTCTTTTAACCTGAACAGAGACAAAATAACCATCTGACAGTGAAAATGAAAGTAGCATTTCCCAGTCCCTTCAGGATCTCGCTAATTTCACTTCTTATAAAAAATACAGAGCTTTTTTCACAACATAAATTAAATTCTTTATGTACAATTACAAGGTTGAAGCTTTGCTCTCTCTTTCAGGGCCCCCAGAGGCTCCAGTGTTGGTGCGGCTGACTGTGACGGGCAGCACATCTCTCACTGTTAGCTTTCAGGAACCTGCTAGCATCAACTCAGCTGTGGTGACCAAATACAAAGGTCAGTCAACATCACACTTCCTTTTGAAGAGTATAGTTATTGATACTTTCTAAAATATCTGACCAATTTTAATACCCATCGTTGCATCTATTTCGTTTCTATCCATTCTATTCTATCATCATGAGCTTGTTCAGTTTGGTGGCCTCACAATTGTGCTCTTATTGATTCGTACTGCCATTAATTTTGTTTAATGCTTGATAACGTGTTTTGCAGTGGAATGGAGCTGTCTGAAGGACTTTTCTTTATTAGCTGGAGAGATGATCCTTGAGAATCTGCTGTCCCTCAAGTGCACAATAACAGGTCTCACTATGGTAAGCTAAAATTACCTTGCACTCTTTGACTGTTGTCTCTCTCAGCTGAACATGGAAAGAACTTGTTACTTTTCTTACTTGCTGTACAAAAGCCTGTCTATAACATTAATTATAAAGAAAATTACCTTTCCAGATATAGTAGAGATGTCATGGTTATTCCAAAGAATTAAATCCACAAAGAGAATAGGCAAATGACCAACTGATAATAAATAATAATCACTGGATAAATGTCAGAAACAATGAGCAAATATACACAGGGAAATCAGACTCAATTGGGGCGTGCAAAGAGGAATGCAATTAACAGAAACTCTGTTGAGACCATCTCGTGAGGAACTGGGAACACAGAACCCTAACAAGAGAAGTGTTCGATGCTCATTTTCTTAATATTCCATCTTATATATTTGTTTTATATATCACATAAAATACTTTTACCATTGGAATTGTTTCATACAGTTCTTTTGTAATGCAAATGGCTACATTTAATAATTCATATTTAATAATTAAGAACTCGTTCATCAGATTTTTTTTGTCCCATTAAAGTGTTCTTCTATTGAACCGAAAAGGCAAGTGTTAAAAATGCTGCAAAGAAAGAATGCTTTCAGAAACATAAGTAATAATTAATCTAGAACAAATCAATATTTGGTATGAGTAGCTTTTGCCTTCAAACCAGCATCAATTCTTTGAGGTACAACCACAGAATTTAGGATTATATATAGGTGTCTGATCTACCAATTATACCAAACAGGGGCCAATGATGAGAGTTGCAGCCAGAAAGCCAGGATTAATGATGTTACAATGCAATTAAGGTGGTACACTATTGGCCCTAATTTCCCCAAACAAACAGTTGAACTTTATTCGACATAAAGAAGAATAATTGTTAGAAGGGATGGCATGCCTCCCACAGAGACCTTGATTACATGAAGGATGTAAGGAAGCCACATCCACAGAAGATCTGTGGTAAGTTCTGCAAGGTGTTTGGAACAAGCTACGAGCTGAGTTCCTTCAAAATCTGTGGGCAAGTGTACCTAGAAGAATTGCTGTTGTTTTAAGACATTGTGTTGTCTCACTGTTCATTGGTGAAAATAAATGATTAAAGGTTTTGCCTACTAAAGTACAAAACTTTCGTTTCGTATTTTGTAATGATTTAAAAAAATTTTGTGCACACTGGATTTTTTAAATCATTACGTAAAATTCCCCAAAACACACAAACAAAATGAAATTGGTGTCTTCAAGTAGTGAGGATGATTTTCTGAAAATCCCTCTTGATTGGATGAAATACTGGGTTTAGTGCTGGGTCCATTGAGAAGAAGAAGAATTTATCTTACGAAATAAAGAGCTACAGAAATATCCTGGAAAATTTTAAGTTGATTTCTGGATATCAGGCAGTTTTGGAAACGGAAGATAATAAAAGCATGAGAATCCGCACACTGTTTATTATTCAGAGCTCTGTGTTGAAACATATATTAGGTGTGAAGCCAATGACGATTGCCTACCTATGGAACCACAGAAGAACCACCAAAACCATTTGAAATCGCTTCCAGGAAATGCAAAAAGAAAAAAAAATATCAGCACATGATAGACACAACATAAGCACAATTTAATTTTTGATTGTATGGTCATTTCGGACGAAAATTTTTCGAAAGGCCTTTTTTTTGTAAATCGCAAACAGTAAAAAAAAAAAAAAAAACAATATTCTTGGACATATTCTGATTGAGAATAATTCCTGATTTTCAAACTGGTGGGTTTTTTCATGTAGAGTGCATTAATAATAACTGATCATTATTCACTTACTTATTGTAGTTTTGTAAAATATTCATAAAATTGTAAAAAATCCAGGGTGAACAGTTTTTGTTATTTCATATTCACATACTTCTTTTGCGTTTCAGGGTAGACAGTACTACGTTCAGGTCTCTGCTTACAATATGAAGGGCTGGGGTCCAGCACAACTCTCTCAGCCACCTTCTGCTGTTCCTTCCAGTAAGTTGTATGATCTCGGTGATTTAGGTGGTTCATTTTTACAATAAACGAATATTTGAGGAAAAAAAATTTCAGACCCTTGATCCTTGCGTCAGCATCGTTTTGTGCTTTAAATACCTGTGTTGCTCAAAAGGAGAGAAATTGGTATTGAATGTAGCCTACAACCTTGGATCCAGGCACTATTATACAAGCATCACGACTTACACTCAATCAGCCACCACTGTTGCTTTCTGAATCTGGCCTTGAGTTCCCTCTTTCAAATAATAAATGTGTGTGATGGGGGGTGACAGGATTTACGTCAGCAGCATTAATTTTACTATACAATAGCATTGAATTGTCTTGGTGAACTAGACAAGATTCGAAAGAGATTCAATAAATGTGGCTCAGTTCAAATTCTTCCTCCTAGTTCTAGCTTTCCACAGCTGCCCCTACCTTTAAACAGAGGGATGAGGTGATAAGTCTGGAAATGTATGCTTTAGAAATTAGACGCCTTGTGTAGCCTTGATAGCTAATTTGACACATTTGATGAATGTTTTTATACTTGAAAGGTATCAGCAAGATAGAATGATTGAGCCACTTTTTGTTTGTTTTATCCCAGTTTAAATTACAGAGCTAAATCAGCCCAAACCTACCAACAATGTTTATGAGAACACAACCAACTCTGAAGTGACACTAAGACCCATTTTGCTCACTCTTACAAAATAATCTTTAAATCAGCAACCACTTCAGGTTGTTGCTAACGTCAACATTTGTATGTCATACGTGAGTTAAATGGGTCATATTACACAAACTCGTTTTTTTGGAGCTTTGTAACATGTTTTATTGTTGTTTCCACATCAAAAAACATGTGGGGCATTGTTTTTAATGTTTTGTGCATGTTTTTGAATATTATTCATTTTTTGAGGAAGTAAAAAAAGCATTAGGGAATAAAGGTACACCTGGGTGTGTGATTGGTTGTTCATCCGGGCATCCAAACTGTTTTAAAGTGTCCGCTAGGTGGGGCTTGCTCAAACGGGGGTATTGCAGAAGCTTGTTAGGGTAGCAGCGTAACAGGGTTAAACTAGCATTTTGTGGAGACTGAAAATTTGAGCTGATTCAAAGAATTTGTTTATGATAAATATCTTATTTTGGAATACATAACAGGAGCAGTGCTAATTTAGAAAAGTAAAAAAATGCCGCTCTTGAGGCCAAGTGCGACCAAGTTGCTCATATGTATATTTTTTAATCCCAATTCCTCGGTGCATATGAGTAGCACTTTGCCGAAATTTAGCAGAATGTAACTAAATGATGACTGTTTCTAAAAAAAAAAAAAAAAAAATCAAGAAGGTAATTTGAGCATTGTTTCACTGAAATACAAAGCAACTTGAGATTCTTTAGTTGAATTTAATACAAAAATCTACTATTTACAGAGAGCTAACTGGCAACAAATGAGGTGGAAAATGGCTGTTTATGAAAATGGAAAACATTGTTTTTGTTTTTCTTTTTGCAAAAGACTAGATTTGGGCTTTCTTAAATGAGTAGTTGTCAAATTTCAGTTGTTTTTGAAACACAGTGTTTTCAGTCAAATATATCAGATTGTTAGTCTGACGTCACGCTGCGCTTCCGGGTCCTGGCACTCCATTTCTCATTGACAGACAATGGTAAAAGAAATTTTGATCATTATCACACCAAAACCTCTTTAAATCAGTTTTAAATCCAGCAAAACATCATGTATAGATTGACAATAATGTGTCATAATAAAGGTTAGAGTCAAGGTGTCCTAAAAAAATTACAATTATAAAGTGGAAACTGCTGTTTGGAAACAAAAGTTGACAAGCTACACTACAGAGCAGCAGTTTCCAGCAATTTTTTAGGACACCTTGACTCCAACCTTTATTAGGACACATTATTGGTAATTTACAATGTTTCGCTTGATTTAAAACTGATTTAAAGCACATTTTGTGTGATAATGGCCAAAGTTTCAGTGCTTTCTATCATTTTCTGTCAATGGGAGAGTGGTGAGCCAGGACCCGGAAGCGCAGTGCGATTTCACAACTTAACTACTGGATTATTTTATCAGTAACATTTGATGTGAGGAATTACTTTTGCATACGTCATATTACTTAGATATATGAATCTTTTCATCCAAAAACATTTTCTCCATTTCATTTGTACATTTCATTGAGCATTATTTGTAATTTTTACTATAGTTAATTTTAATATTAATTTCTGTGGTTTCTCATCCAATCTGGCTCTCTTTACGAAAAAAACAATTGGCATTAAATCCAAAATAAAACAATAGTTTTTTTGTAATAATTGTCTCTTTGGTTTGGCTGATTTTCAGGTAACAAATAAAGTGTATGTGGGTACCATTTGGTGTGTACTGGGAAATCGTTTGAAGTGTGGTATACTTAATTTGGGGTGTATTGAGCCCTTTGCCTTAGCCCTTCCCCACTCAAAAGACAATTGTGTATATGCTTAATCCACAGTAAAACAAGACAAGCACACTGAACCAGAGTGAACAGAACCATTCTGTTTCATGCAGTGTAAAAACACCATTAGTGATTTTACTTTATTTTTAATTACAAAGAAAAAAATGCTATGGCCCTAAATAAACCCCTAAAGTACTTTTATTTGTGTACACTGTGCACCTGGGAGAATGCATCACACCCTGTACCTGACATGTGATATTGGCATTGTATCCCTTGTATCTCTACCCCTTCTTCTTAAAGAGAATTTGTATCCTTGAAAAGGTATCCTTTCTATCAAATGCAAATAATTCATCTCCACTGGGTGCGGGTTAAAACCAATCAGAATCCATGTTCATGAATGACAGATGGCCGATCTATAGCACATCATTCACATCCTATTTTAAATCCAAATATAGTTTCTTTTTATAGAAATTTTATTGCTGTGAACAAGCCTTGAACCTGAGTTATTTCACTTTATTAGACTGGAAGGACTGTGATGGGAGAGAGAGCAGAAGGAGAGGTCACATTGAGGCTATGGAGAGGCTACTACAGCAGGTTCGAGCCACACACCAGCACTACTGCTGCGGAGGTACATAAACACTCTTAAATCTCAAATGTTTATGTATTTGCACACACAAACATCTCTGATTCACAGAAGGATCCATCAACTCCTTTACAAGGAGGGGTTTATGAAGAAAACTACATGTGGATATCTAGCAAAAACATTGGTTGTTTAAAAAGATGTCAAGTCTTGTTCTTGCAAATGTGTTTCATGGATGTTTTTAGAATCTCTTACAAAGACAAGAGTGTATCATTAATTACCAAGCAGGTTTTGCTGGTAGGATAATTCTAGAATGCTTTCTGAATGAGGATGCGGCTCTGATGATTACAGTGGAGCGTTGGGGCTGAAGATTAAGCTGTGAATCACAGAAATAACTTGTGTTTTTTAATGGTTGTTTTGCAATGATTTTCTGATTTATTTGAACAATTCTGCTATGAGTGGTCAACATCTCGATTTGTCTTAAGGTGATGTTTTTATGTCCCCTGATAAACTGTTCATCACACTTGCCTTCAGAGCATAATAAACATTGTGGAGATTCATCACTGGAACAAAGCTGTGTAAAATCTCATTTGAAGACTACTTTAATATCTTTCCGTTCCCAACTGAGCCCAGAATGTATTATAAAGTGGTTTTAAAGATGGAAAGTTACATGCCTAGTTCATTGTGTTTGGTAGTGCAGGAAAAATCTGTTGAAAACTTGGATTATTCTGCAGATCCCAGACAACACCTATTAAAACGTATGTTTAAAATGGCCATAACATTAATTTTTCACAAAGGAAATGACCTTTCATGCAGTGTGTAACATTAGCTTTAAGATGGAGGAACATTATTTCGAGTTTTAAATGTGAAAGTGCTCTGTGTATCGAGTTATAGTCTTTAATATGTCACTCAATTCTTCACTCCTCCTACCACCGATTACATTCATGTTTCAAAACAAAGCTCTTTTTACTCTCTGTGCCAAACTACTGGTATGGTGCCATTTCCACATGTGCACCTATGTGTGCCGGGTGTTCCAGGACGTGTCCACTGTGTTGTAAAACTTTTACATAATATATGAGCAGTATTTGTTTTTGTAGACATCCGTTTCGGAGTTGCATGTGACACGCATATTTTATTTCATCTTTAGGGAAGGCAGCACATTTAAAGATGATAAAATGCCAGAGATGCAGTTTACATAGATAACTAAAACAAAAAAATGCAGTTTAAGAGAACACAAAGGATGCAAATAAGGAGTTTTAATAGATTTTGGATGGACTGAATATTTTCTATATACAATGGTACCCCAAGGTACGAAATTAATCTGTTGCAGGGTGGCTTTCATATCTCGACAAGTAACGTTTCTTCAATCCTTAAATTTACACATTGTTAATGTAATACACAATTGTTAATAAGTACACAAATGTGAAACCTTACCTTGCGAACGAAGCGATGTGTCAGAGGATGTGGAACGGATGGCAGAAAACATTACGGTACAGCGTATGAAAGTTAACTTTCTCAAGATATTTTACGAAGTACGAACACAGTTTCAAGCCCAAGCGTAGCGAGCGTGTGAGAAGGGATGAAGAGAGCGCTTCTGAGAACGAGTCACAGGGTTTCTCTAAGTTGCGCTACAGAACAGCACTTTCCACATTATAAACGTTATTTCTTTACGACATCTTGACTCTAACATTTGTTATAGTACATTATTGATAATATATTCATAATGTTTCACTTGGTTCAAAACTGAAGTGTTTTAAAGCATATCAGCCCCACTTAGCATTGTCTACAATAGGAGAATGGAGCGCCAGGGATAACAAGCGGATAAAAGAGCAGAACTGTTGGTCTTTTTCGTATCTTGGAAGTTTTTTACGTATCTTTATTCCCGCGAGACCTTTTGTATCTCGAACATTTTGCAACTCAAAGCATTAGTATCTCGGGGTACCACTGTATTTGTCAAATTCAGCTTTAAAAAGAACAAAATAAGGTTTGAAGCCAGTAAAGGAGTTTTGTACGAACGATTCCGAAAACGATTCATTACTGAGTCATTTAAAAATTTGGTAAAATAAACATGTATTAAAAGAAAATTAAAGTGTTTTTGTACCTCGGATTTGATTCAACCTGTTACTAGAGACTTCAAAAACCAAAATTATAATATGGTCTCTTTAATAGTTGAAATGATGATAAAAGTATGCTAATATAGATTGTGCATGGTACCTTTAATCATTGCTATTAGAAGCACAAAAATATATACCAAAATAAAGTTTTTTTTTTTTTAGTATTTGTTTGCATACCATTGAACTCCTTGGTGCTCTTGAATGACAAGAAAGGTGAAGTAGTAAAACTACCGAGGGTGAAAGAGAAATAAACACACATGCTCTTTATTCTCTTTTACTGTCAACAAACAAAAAGACCTAGGATAACAATTTCTGATTAAGAAACTGAAGAGCGTTACAAGCAGTAATGTTGTCTGTATATTTATTGTCCGGGGTGGGTCAAAAAAAGATTTTATATCACACATTTTTTACATTTATAGTATATATACAGTTGTAACTAGTTGTTAAATCTTTTAACCAGGTCTTCTCTCTAACTGGGCAGAAATTTGAATATGCATAACTTCCTCTTCCAAAAAGAAAGAAAGTGAGAAAGTGTAAAACGTTTAATTTCAGCCAACCCAGAACGTAGATTAATCATGCTTTATTTTACAATGGATACAGTGATTAGTGAGTTAAATGTTTATGAGAGTGTTAGTAATTGCCTACCTGTTACTTTTATTTTGTTCTGTCCCTAATAGTTTGTCCAAATTACCTCTTGTGCTCTGCCTTTCCCCTACTCGTTAGCTCTGATTGTGTGCACCTGCCTCCCCCTGTGGTTTCCACTCTGCCTTGTCAATTCTCCCCTATTTAATCCTGTCTTTTCTTTCACTCGGTGTGGGTTCATTATTGCGGCTTGTGAGTTTGCCAGGATCTGTTTGCTACAAGCCTGGTGGCCTCTGTTAGCTGGCTGCTTAATATTGCAGTTTTATTTTTGTAAATCTTTATTATTTTGTTTTTGTTATGAGATCCTGTTTTTTGTTTTTAGTTGTTTTTGCTGTACCAGTTTGGCTAGTTAGGTTTTTTTTTTTCAGATAACTCATCCAAAACTGTTTAGCGTAAAACACAAATGGTTAATATAAGTTGGAAAATTGCATAAAATTCATTTTATTAACAGAAATAAACAACAAAATAGCATTGATAAGACTACTAGTCACTTTGTTTTCTTATGTAACATTTTAAGTTGTTTAAATGTCTTTTTCTTTGAAACACAGTTTTTGCACTAAATACACATATTTTTATGCTAAGCTTGTTATAAATAGTGTTAACAGTTTAAAATCTTCTATTGAAATGATTTGGAGGAGGGTGTTTCACTGCTTGTTATAACACAAGCCGTCTTAAAAATGATTAGCTATAGGGCAAATCAGGGATCGTGTGACTACACGCTGTGAATCTAACGGGAGATCTAAATTATTCTTACAGTGTTTTATTTACTATTATTTCACACACAATAACAATATTTAAAGGGTCATTCATTTATTTTTAATAATATCTTGTTAGCATTGGTCTAATTGTGTGGAAAAAGTAATTCTGGAAATCGGTTGAGATCTTAAATCACAAAACTTTGTAACTATTCCCCAGCTACTCACCTATTGGTTACTGATTTGCATATTCATGGCGTATATGTACAAAGTTACTGTCTGATGGTCAACGTAGATGTGTGGGAGATTAGAATGATTCTTTATGAGCAACTTCAATACTGAGAGATATTAAAGCAACTTTGATAAACACTGCAATGGCGTTTGGAGGAAACATTATACAGCCTCTTTGCGCCAGAATCTGATCCCGAATCAGATGCAAGCTACCTTCACCATCAGTGGCATCCGGGGCTTTAGTAACAAACATTTTCTTATTAGCTATGAATAATTAAATTCCAGAAGAATGAATAAATACACTAGAACTGTAGCTTAACGAGCCACTAAAGAATTGACTTCATTACGACAGGACCAATCAGAGAGAAAGGATTCCATCTGGGATCTGTTTTTATTTGCTGATCTGATCTGAAGGGTTTGCATCGAGCTGCCTGGATTAAGCCAGAGAAGCTTTGGGAGAGATGGTTTTTATGGAACTTTATGGAATCACTAATGACACTGAAAACCTTGTGATGTTTTATTTTTCAATTATTTATCATTGAAGTAGTAGTGAAACTATGAAACAGTACTTGCATTATGTTTGAAAATAAAGAAAAACTAATTAATCTGTGACCCCTTCAATGGTTTAAACGTAGTGTTTTTGTGTCATTTATTTTTTGTTACTTTGTATAATTGTTATTTCAGTTCATTGATTATTTATTGAGCGATATTCATCTTGTTCGGAGAAAACACTTTGGTTTTTTTTATTTTCTTTATAAGCTTATGTTTTACCATCTTTGTATTCTTCTCAGTCTCACTGTCCACATTTGTCTTTCCACATTTCATGCACTGCTCAACCAGTCTGCCCACTCATATTGCCCCCCTCCCTTCATCCTAACCTCTCCTGAATCCTCACTTCTTCCAGTAGATTAATTTCATATTAAAGTGACGAAATGAAGCATGGTCGAGGTGTTTGGAAGTATTGCCATCCAGCAATATGAATACGTTCTCTCAGCATTCCTACCACCAGCCCTCTTACTCTCTACGCACCAGGACTGAATCAGCCTGGGAGTATGTGTAAATAAATAATATTTTAATACATTTATCCATTTTAGATTTTAACTTCCATATGTCAAACATGTCATCTGCACAGTGCTGCTCTGTAAATCACACGGCGTGAGCACAGACACCTTTAAAACGAGACTGGCTGAATGCTGCATGAAGAGCAGACAGTCTGCTTTGGCTTTTCTCCCATGCTGGAAGCCAGAAGCTGTGGTGTACATATAGAAGAACGCTGTTCCTGGTGCTGACAGTACTCTGCTGCTTACAAACACCAGCTTCATTAGGGCTGAGATGGTTGAGGGGGCTGGAGTAAAAAAAAAAAAAAACTGCATCACTCTTCTGTTTATAAGTCAACACGAATGATGTCAGAGCCATGGCTGCCACCTTCTGAAACGAATTTATGCAAGCCAAACGACTCTACGAGAAAAACACTTTTAAAGAGGTGGAAGCTAGTTTGAAGCAGCAGCACCCCTTTCTACATGCAAAGTACGCAGTCTGCACAGTGCACCAAATGCCAAAGGGGGGCACCATTATCCCATTTGCTCACAAGAAAAAAAAAAGTTGATGATAAACAAATGTTAATAGTTTTGTAAAAAATACAAATGTTCTATTGTTATCTCCAATGGTCCTTGTATCTGCATGTATATTATATTTAGAAATATTTTAAAGTTATATAAATTCGAGCTGATTCAATTTTCTCGTTAATGCGTATCGGTACCAGCATACACCTTAAATGTCATGTTGCCGGTACTGAACGTGACTGCATGATGTCTTGTTTGTGCCTGGTTTATTGTTTACTATTCAAACATTTGGACTTTTTCCGAGTGCTTTTTATTCACGGCAGGTTTGTACTTTCAATTTCAAGATTTGAACAGAAAATTTATAATGTACATATATTGTTTTATAAAACAAGTGTTTTGTACTCAGTCTGTTCATATTTACTTGTGTCTGAAATATTTACTTGTGGTTCCATAAGTTGAATCTATTTACTATATAAGAATATTTTACTGTCATATTTTTTATTTATTCCATCCTGAAGTTTTTTTGGTAGAAGCACATTAGGCGTAATTGTGTAACGGGCTAATTTTCAGGTTTTTACTTTGTTAAAGACATTAATAAATTATGTATTATTGACTGTCAGAATCCAAATAATAGGAGTATTTTACTGGCACATTTTCAAGCAATTCCATCATGAAGTTGGCTTTTTGGAGGGAAAAAAAACGCATTTAGTGTTGCGTACTCATAAAAAGCATGTGTTGAGTAAATTTTCAGGTACTATTTCTCATTTTCTCTTATGGGTGCTTTCAAAAACTCTCTACGCCATTAAATTAAGTATTATTGCCAGTCAGAATTTAAAATTGAAGAATATTTTAGTCACATTTTTTAGTTATTCTATCCTGCATCCGCAAAAACGCATTTAGTGAAATTGTATGTTGGGCACATTTTGGGGGCCACCAAGAATATTGAAGAATATTGTTTTTAAGTGTAAACTGTAGCTGTCTTTATATTGGTGCTAATTGTCTTTTTTTCCCCAAATCTTGCACTCCTTGAGAATCAAACCAACAAATTTAGATTTTTTTTTTCATCAAATTGTGCTATAGAAAAGCAATCAAAACCACTTCAATAGTACACATGGATTAAGATGAGTTTGTTTCGACAGGCATACACCCGGCTCTGGGCAAGTCAGTCATAAGACAAGGACATTAAAATTTATTTTTTAATTTAATATATTTTTAATATATTTATTAAAAATTCTAATATAGGCAGAACACAAAGAATGAAATCTGTTTGGGCTCCAAGCATTTGCGAGATAGTGTATTCTATCCATCTTCTTTTATTAAATTAAAACCTGCCTCATGAAGATTAAAACCTGGAGAGGGTACAGTGCAGTACTGTCACAAATCATCCAATAAATGTAATGGCAGGTTTATTTCAACAGTGAGTGACAATAAAACACAATCCAGACAAATGCATTGGAATGTGTCAAAATCTGACTGTTACTTGTATAAGTAAAAGGAGTATTTGACACCAAATCAATCTGAAAGATTATCGGAAATGAATGTCATATCTTTAGCTGGGAAAGCAAACTCACCTAAAACATAGAAATCACCTCATGGAAAGACAAAATGAACCACGTTTCTCAGCCTGGCATCAACACGAATGTCACATGCTTGCAGCATAATTATCCCACCTCCTAGTGTTTAAATTAAGTATATCATCAAATCTTTGGAGAGATTCCTTCCTTATATTGCAAATAGGCATTATGATTTTTTCAGCATGAAGATTAACATCCAAACAACACAGAAGTCCCTCAAAAAGGAGGATTTTAATGTCCCGGAGTGGCTTCAGTCTCATAGAAAATCTGTGATAAGAGCAAAATGTTGCTACACATGACACGGGACAAAATCCCACCTGAGATGTTGGCACACCACATGCCATCTACAGGAAACCTCTTTAATTACCAGCAAGTGCTATGTCACATGTTTTGTGAAGAGAGCAACTTAAATCAATTCAGTTTATTACCTTTTTCCAGGATTTATTTTCTCTTTTTTTTTTTCAATAGGTCTTACATTTTAAAATGTGGATTTTTGTGTAGATTTCAAAATATGCCGGGCCTCAAATACTTCCTTTCTTCAATTCTCGTTATACCACTATATAGAGTAACTTGCTAATTGCTTTGTGATGGAAGTGATGTTAGTCATAAGCATGAGTACTTTATCTATAGATATTTCTGTTTTAAAGCAGGGACGTACTTGCTGATAGTCAGTATTAACGGCAGTTTACCAGTTTTTAATCATTTTAAGAATCACAAATTTTACTCTTGTATTTATTTACTACAAAATTGATGTTTTGTACACAGTTAAATCCTAAGAGTTAAATTAACTCTACTCTGAGTATATTTGGTCCCACTCTATATAGAGTTAAACCGACTCTGAGAAAGAGTAAATTAATAATCTATTTTCTTCATGTTTTTCCAAATCTGCATGGAAAATGCAAACTAAATATTAACTATTCAGAGAGGGACCAAGTCCACTCCAGAAAGAGTAAAAACAGACAAAAATAGACTGTTTAGTTCAAATAGAATTATTTAAATAACTCTCCTTCAGAGTTGGTTTAACTCTATATAGAGTGGGACCAAATACACTCTGAGTAGAGTTAATTTAACTCTTAGGATTTTACTGTGTAGGAAAAAATACCCTTTATGGCTCTTTAGTGTCTATGAATGACTTTTATAATATGCATCACCATATCTTGTTTTGCTCCGAAAGAACATTTTTAAAGCAAATGTTTTGGTAAAAATTACTGATAATTTTGTGCACACGTTTTCAGTTTATTTAGTTAAGTTAGTACAAGGAGTGACGCTGTAAGGAAAAAAAGGTACATTAATCAGCACTAGTACAATGACACCACTATAAAAGCTGCTCAGTAAAAATACGGCGTGTTTAAGCAGAGGGTATCTTAATTTATGATGTGTATATGTGGAACTGAGAGGTAGCTCTCAGTCTAGTGATACATGTGTGTGTTGTGCACACAGCTCCCAGTGTTCCTGCATTAGACACAGCAACACCCCCGTACACACAACACGATCGCTCACACGCACAGCTCAGCTCCACCGCAGCTCTATGAGCTCTTTCTGTCATTGAGGGCCTGGAAAGTCTGGCCACGATGGTTATGGATGATCTCGCTCTCTCTTGTATGTTGAAAAGGGCCCGTTGACCCCCTCTAAATTAGTTTGAAAATGAAGAATGCTAGCAGTGCTCCCCGTCTCTCCGGCTCTCACTCACTTCATTTCATGGTTGCACTCACCATGCGGTAGACAGATGGATTGCCAAGTCGTTAATCAAAGGCGATCTGTTTTTTTGCTTTTGCTTTCATAAATGAAAAGGCATTTCTTTATTTATTTAGTGTGACAGTTTGGCAGCACAGGAGGCCAATGAACTCATGTCTTATAATCTGCTTGTCAAAGCCAGTTAACCTTCTGAGAGGGAAATAAATAACAATTCTGCGCTCAACTTATCAACGCGTACGGCGGCAGCACTGTATGCGGATACTGGAAACTGCTGCTGAGCCTCTCATAAGAAATGTTAAAACTGATTTAATGGCTGTGTATGAAAACCGCTGACTTGTTGACTCCCTGTCAGACACTGAATTTGCTGCCAGTGTAAAAGTTTAATGAAACGCAACAAAATCTAAAACTAGATTATTAAAGTTTCTACGCAAACTCTGATGTTGGCTTGTAAAAGTTTTAAACGTTTTTTTTTTTTCCTAATGTAATATAAAATAATCTGTATGTCTCTATTATTTTTCTAGGCTGGGATAGAAATATGGCAAATGGGTTGCTATGGTAAACACACTGGTTGCTACAGGGGGGGGGTCATATGTCCATGCTATCATATAATGTCCTTGGTATCAAATAATGGCCTTGCTATTATATAATGTCCCCCATCACACTTTGAGTGAAATAAATCAACCCCAATGTCTCTATGATTTTCCCAAGCTGAGATAGAGATATGGCAAATGGGTTGCTATGGTACTCAGTCTGATATAATGTTGGCTTTTTGACTCTAAGTAATATCTACTCAATTATTTTCCAAAGCTAAGATATAGTTCATTGACCTTGGCTGTTAGGGTAAACAGTTTGAGAATTATTGGCCAAATATATATATATATACAGTTGTATACAGTTAGAGCTTATTATAAGGCATGGTAAAAATGTAACATTTTTAATTCCTTCTAGAGCAGGGGTCACCAACCTTTTTGAAACCGAGAGCTACTTCCTGGGTATTGATTAATGCAAAGGGCTACCACTTTTATACCCTCTTCTAAATGTATTAATAATTAAGGATATTCATCTCTGCAAAGACACTGATCATGTGAATTATTTCTCACACTGAATATGAATTAAATTAATTAACAAGGTAGTAAACAAATAAATATTTTTATGCCACACTTTATATTTAGGATTTGTGTTAGTGCAAATGTTATTTAAATTGAAAAAAAAATATATATACATGAAGTTCATAAATATATATACTTCAAAATGATCACTTCTACAAGAGTCTAAGGAAATGTCCAATGTACAAATAATAAATAATTTAAATACAAAAAGTGAGCTAAGATAATTTTTTTTTTCATTGTTAACATTTAAACATTCAAACAATTGCTTGCGGTTTACCAGTATGTTGTACTCTGAGTGAGTTTTGAGATGGTGTTGTGAAATGTCTCTCCACGTTGTGCCACTTGGCCACCACCGCCACAGTCGACGCGCAAATGAGACAAACATATGCTCCTTCCACAGAGGTAAAAAAAACCTTTACCTCGCATTCGTCGCGAATATTAAATGATCTTTCTATGGTTCAGTCGTCTCATTTTCGCTGCGCTGCTTAATTGTTTCGTCGTAGCGCATCATGTGACCTTTCAACTCTCCCCGGTCGTAGTTCACATATAAATTAATTTTTTTTACATTTTTATATTATCACATCAAGCTTACATGCAAGTGTCATTTAAACAAGAATAGCAATCATATTAAATTAGATTTAGCCCACTGGAAAGTCGTGCTATTTGAGCTATTTTTAGAACAGGTGGCGGCTGGCGGGCGACTTATGTGGTCCTCGCAGGTGACAAGATGCCCGCGGGCACCGGGGTGTAGACCCCTGTTCTAGAGTGTAGGGTTCAAATACTTGGACAGAATGACCAACCACAAGTGTGGTCAAGTTCAGCGTCTCAGTTTGCGTTACAGAAAGTTTGCCTGAAAATATATAGAAACCTGACTAGTTTGGATGTCTTGGCAAAGTTTGGTGGTTGTAGCTTAGACAAACTGGGATAAATTTATGTCAAAAGCAAAAGACGAGTAGAACATAATGGAAATAACAATACAGAAATATTGGTAAATATTCAAAACCAAGTTTAAATTAAGCCCCTATTGTGACGTATAAACATTTTGGGAATCACCAACAACAGGATAATGCATTTCCAAGATACTGTGGTGGAAAATGAGGCAAAAATATCAAGGAGTCGAATTATGAATTGACAAAATCACAAAGTATTTATTCAAGATGCATGCAACGGTTTTTAGATAGCAGATCGAACCCAAAGATGTTGTTTGGTTGCATGCCCTTTGAGCTTGGTAATCAGTCTTAAATACAATACTAAGACGAGCTGATCCCAGACATTGACAAATCAAAGAAATAGATGAGAAAAACACGTAGAGTTAGCAGTTTAAATGTTCAAAGGTAATGTCATGACAAATGTCAGGTCGCTCTGTACACAAAAACTGGAAGAATAGTCAAGCAGGCAATAAGGTTTTTAAAACAGTTAAGAATAGTCAAGCAGGAAAAATACTGAAGCATTAAGGATTTAAAACAATTAAACTATTTAAACCTAATGAGAAAATAATTATCGCAACCACTATACTTTCATTGTCACCTCATTTATGCAAAGCCCCTTAATTAGATGATGCAATCTGGTATTTAGACTCAAGTCTGTTGTGATTGGATACTGTATGTAGCGTTTGCCGGGAGGGAATGCGCAGTTTTATGTTTTTTTTGTGAAATAAACACACCGTTTTTTGGTAAACTACAAACTGCCATGATAACTTTCAATGCATTTGTCTAGTACACAAACAATATTTATACTCTGGTTTGAAGCATATTGCTGTACAATTCGTAACAAACCCAAGTAGTGGCAACAACATAGTTTAATTTTCTGAGCATCTGTAAATCATTGATATAGAGTGACTCTTGAGTGAACAGATGGAGCGGAGCAGGCCAACACATCTAAAACTAAATATATATTTTGTTTATTAAAAAAAAAAAACACTGCAGCAACTGTTATCATTGTACTTACCAGTTCTAATTGGGAGAAAGAAATTGGTCCAAAAAAATTGGTCCATCCTTTAGGATTAGCATTTTTTTTTTCCAAATGCAGCTTTGTACACATGTAGATTAGTATAGCATTCATCAGGAAAAAGGCAGGAAAACAACAAAACATTGGATAAACAAATTTAAGCACAGGTTTCTCACAGCCTTCTGTCCTGGCAGAGAAAATAAAGCTAAAATCTTCCACCAAAAGCACAGCATGGCATTACTGTTATTCACAACTACTAGCTATAGATACTAGTACGATGCTAGAGGGGGTGAAAGGTGGTGGGGGTCACCGTAGTAGCTCAAAGATTTGTTTTAACGATTACTTGTTTCAATAACTTCCTACACAGGGCACTTTTACATTTAAAACCCAAATGTTCCTCAAATATAGAGCTATGTCACACACACTGTATGAAAGGTAATTTTACAAAAATCCATAATAGGGACAAAAATGTTGCTTAGTGTTGTGTATTCCTTGTTTTTAAGCTGCATTTTCACACTGACTCACTCATTGCAAGAGTCGCTCACTTGTTTTTCAATAAAGGAAAGCAAACTCACCTAAAACACAGAAATCACCTCTTCAACACGAATGCCACGTGCTGTCAGCAAAGTTAGCATTGACATAAACGTCTTATTGCCTTTTGATCAGTAAAAGTGTTTGGGTGCGTTTTTTTTTTTTTGGGTTAATGTCCATTATATTTTCCATAAATATTTTGAGTTTGTTTTCACTCTTCCAACTTGTGATAAAGATATGGATGACATCAACAGTGCAATTCCAGTGTATTTCATAAAATGAGACATAGTAATTGAGGTAATTGACCTGAGATTCCAGTAAGACGTGTTGCGATCATTATGAGGTTACGTTACGTAGATATCTCGCAGGGCAGGAAACTATTAGCATGCACATGTAATCACATACTGTTAACCACTGTGGGGTCATAGGGGCCAAGGGTTAATCTTCTTATGGGACTTACAAGACACATTGTTCCTCCAGGGGTTCGATTGTAATATAGAAATGGAAACTCTGGCTCCCTTTCAAGTTTTTCTGATGGAGACACAGAGACTAGGGCTAGCGTGATTGCTCTCACGATGACTTGCTAGCTCTGACGGCCACTTTCACGTTGTAAACAGCTTCTCAGCCAAACGGATTGTTCTCGTCTGTGCTACTGTTTACACGGGGGGCAATTATGTGATGCTTAATTTCAAGAAAACAGGGGCGTCTGAAGATTGGCATCACTGAAATGTGGGCTGATATGGCTTGTGCTTGAAGTGGGAGATATGCAGCTGAAATGTTCCAGATAACCGGTTTGTCGGTGGCCTGACTCCCCCAAAAACCTCACATGCAGCCCTGAGGCACTTTCACCCTGTCTGTTCTATCAAAGTTCCTGATATTTACTTGTTAATTTAGCAAGCTGCTCAATCTGTTTGTCACTTTAAAGTGTCTCAAAGAACACTTCTTAAACCTAATCCTAAATGAATGCCATGTACAAAGAAAGAAGCCAGTTCAGAATTGGGTTAGTTGGGACATTCTCAGTTGAATAATCATATGATATTTCATCTTTTATCACTAGTGTCTTGCGTACCAATTTGCCTTTGTGTTAATTTAGCTGATTTTCATTTGATATATTCCTTTTTTTCCCCCCAGACACTACAAAATTGCAGAATCCAAGTCGTAAACAGTCAGTATCCCGGAGCCTGAAACACCTTTTCCACTCCTCTACAAAATTTATCAAGAGTCTTAAAAGGTATTTTCAAATATAAACAAGCAACACTTTGGTTTCACTATTCTTCCATTACAAAAAAAAAATGTTGATATTTTGTGCTCAAACAGTGAGGGAAATTGATATTTAACCCCATGCTGATTTTAATATTTGCCCGTAGACAAAGAAATAACCTTTCTATAAATTGAATCTTAAGATCCCACTTTTGGTTTTTCAGTGATTTTGAACACTACCAGTCGAGAATTAATCTAACTAGATTTTTTTTATGATTTCCATGCAGTTGGGACTATAGTTACCAAGAAAACAATTGGTAATGCTCTACTCCTTTAAATAAGTTCTTGAAAGAACTGAACTGATGCATGGACTTAGTGGTAATTTGTTTGTTTCTATAAAGTGAATAAAATGAATAAAATTGAATAAAAACTAAATTTCAATCAAAAACCTCTCAATTAACTGCCATTCTTTTTTTTTTTTGCTTCTATTTAACACATTTGCTAATTCCAGAATGATAGTAGTTTATAACTTTCAACAGTTGAAGTTAATAAAAGTGCTAATAGAATGTTAAACTGTAATAATGTGATTTGGAGTGTAAAATAAATAAAAAAGTATATATACAGAATCAGAATGAACCTTATTGCCAGGTATGTTTGCCCATATGAGGAATGTGTTTTTGAGCAGAGGCACTACAGTGACAAGACAAGACAAGATACATGTAATAAAAAATAAAATATAAATCCAAATTTAAAAATTTACAAAATAGACATTCTAAATTTACAAAAAGACATTCTTACACAGTATAAAAATAAAAAAAATAGACATAATAAATAAAATCAAAAATAGACATTAAGTAGTGCAAGTGAAAATGGAAATATGTGCAAAAGTGGACTGACTATCAGTTAGCACTACAAAAATTAGTACTAGGGGTGTAACGATACACTCTGCTAACGATATTATGTCTATGATACAATATGCATCACAATATTTTACAACACTATTTCTAACCAACTATTGAAACTGTTTATATAATGAAGCACAATTGTAAAAAAAAAAAAATAAAAAAAGTTTTGCGACCACAAAGATAAGAAGGGTAGGGTCTAGTTTGATTTGAATGAGAGCATTTGACACCTTCCATCCACCGGAAGGGCAGTGTTAATGTTTCTATTGTCATCTTTTTTATTCTATATGATGGAGATAATCTTTCTCCTATAAAATCTGAGTAAAGTATAATTGTGTCCTAGAAAACCTTACATAATACAAGACAAAGAAGTTACAGAAGTGACTAGAACACAAATCACTCCGAGAATCAAATGTACTTCAGCTTCTAGACGATTTCGAATGACAATTTTGAATCTTTATATATTGCTACAGCTCTATACAATACTGTGTAAAAGTTTTTTAACAAAGAAAGTTAGTAGTGTTGTTTTATCAATGAACTAAATGCTGAGAATTAACAGAAGAGAAATCACAGTTTTAATGGAACTGGTAGGTTGTTATAGGCTGGTAGGTTGTTCCAAACATCTTGGAGAACTAAGCACAGATCTTCCGTGGATGTAGCTTTCTCACATCCTTCTGTCTCTACGTTCAATTTTGTTCTTCTTCATGCTGAAGACCGTTCATAATGGTTTTCATGGCATCCTTGGGGTCATTGCCTGTAGAATATATTCGGGGCCTCATAGACCTCCCTGATGGCATTGCATGATGCATAACTACTTCCCAGTATTAAGAACACCATTCAATCTGACCAAATGTCCATTTGCAAGAATGCATCCCCACACATTCCTGTAACCTCTACCATGCTTGCCTGCAGACACTGATTAATGATCTACCTTTCAACCCTTTTGCTACAGCCAAATATTTAAAATATTGACTCATCATGCATACTTGTAAATACTTGAGTTATGACTTCCATGAACACACATTTCTCCGGCCAGTAAATGGTTATACCTGTGTCCCACTGGTTTCTGAGCTGATGCCATTGCTGTGCATCTTCTGAATTAAAAGGAAAATTAGCTTGATGAATCTGGCAACTACTACTAAATAAGTTTTCTTCGCTGACTAAATACGGTTGACTAAACAGTACATTTTAAAACCCCAATCTGCTTTGAACCTTTGTCTGGGGGAAACCTTGTTGATGCAGCACAACCGCCTTGTGTTTTGTTGCTGTGTTTTTATCATCTTGCCAGCAAAGTTTGACTCATCCTCACCCAATTTTAAGCCTCCTACACAGCTGATTCTGTTTACGTTAAAATAATCATTGGCACCTGTTTGGTGTGAAGGTTTGATCATGCACCAAACTAGAATTACACAAAATCCCTGTCTATAACAAATGATATTTTAAAGAAAGTCATTATTTATATTTCTGAAAGCATTCTTTGTTTATGGAAATGTGTAAAACTTTTACACATTACTCTAAATCTTTTTCTGACTGAGATTTTCTTGCCTTTTCTCAAGGGGTGTTTATATTGCATCAGTATTTTATCATAAGGACAATCTGCTTGTGACCAACGAGGATCAGATCCCCATTGTGGAGGTGGACGACTCATACAGCAGTTCCCTCATGCAGGACTTTCTGTGGTTCACCAAGGTATGTAAAAACATACACCCGACCGTGCTATTGGGCAGAAGAGAGGTCAACGCAAGAGATACTGCGATAAAGTAGCGTTGGTTTTGTTCACACTGAACTGAGACATACATTTGCAGTGTTTTCATAACACATCTCTCTGACAAGCGTCAATATTTTTGCTGGTTTCTTCCAAATGCAGTCTGCGGTCATCTTAACATCCTAAATATATCATGTCAACGTGAGCACACACCACATTTTGACAGTAGACCGCTCATTTGTAATTAGCCCATCTTTACAAGGCTAGAGCGGTACGATGTAAGAAAACCTTTAAGAATATAGCTCTTTGTTTGATGGCCAAACACTTTGAGATTTCATGGTGAGATTAGAGGTAAAGGTATGCTTATGAAATAAACCAAGAGTTCATGTTCAAATCCAAATGTTGATTTTACTACTTTTCTCTTGATATGCAAATAGAAATGGAAAGTTTAATCAAGATACATTTTGATGTTGGCGTGATTCACCTTTTCAGTGGAATATAGCACATAAATGGTTATTACTTGCAAAAGCCAACAAAGTGTTATTCATCGTTTGCTTCAGAAAAATTGCAAACGCATTTCTTCCAAGACCATTTGAGCTACAGTGACAAACTTTGCCAAGATACCCAAACTGGACTGACTCAGGTTGCTATGTCTTTTCAGACTGATACCACTAAAGGAATTCTGGTCAATTTTCCTTTGCATCGAGTCAAACATTGTAAAGCTGAACTCAAACTGAGAAACTCATAGAAACTTATAACTGACCACTTTTGTGGAGATTGTGCACTAACATACCAACCATTGTGCAAAAGTATTTGACTCTTGAAGGTGTTTAATATTTACCCCTGACTCTTAATGGCCATTGAAAATAAAAGGGAAAAGGGGATTTGTTTATGTTAATTTCTAAACAAATTAATAATTTTTATGACATCACTGACAGCTCCCTAGCAACCAAGGTGTTCACTCTAGCAACCAGATTTTCTCCATTACAACTTTGGTAAATGATAAAGACATAGAGATTAATTTCATAGTGAAAAGGAACATTGTATTATGTCACTGGCCACTCCATAGCAACCAGAGCAGTCAGTTTCTCATATTTCAGGTACGGAACATCATTGAAACATGGGGGCTAGTTTAGATCACTCATATTGACATGGGGAACTTTGTCACCAACTTTTACAAAACAACCAAAAATTCGACCTCTGCAACCAACCCATTTTGCTTATAACATACTCTTAATCTGCACTTTTACAAGTTAACATCCACATTTGTGTACAAACTTTATCCACTGGATGCCTCTCAATTGGAAGGCTTCTGACATTCAGATTTGAAATTGATGAGGATGAATAAAGAAAAAGCCTTCACAAGTGTATGTCTGGGCGCACGTTACAGCTGTCTTGCATGTGGGAGGATGTCCGGTGGCTGAGACAGAGCCTGGCAGTCTCCACCTCGTCCTCCTCCACACTACAGTCCAGACAGAAGATGCTGGCCGCCGCGGGACAACTGCAGGTTTGTCGGCCTGTGATTAGACTCTAATCGTTTATCACTATAATGGGATTTCTTCTTGGTACAAATTGAAATTGAGTGGGATAATCCTTGATGTGGAATTCAGTGCAGGATGTGTGTTGATTCTTGGGTTTGAGCACGTGTCAGATACATAAGGATTTAACATTATATTTCTGACTTGTAGGGAATTGTATTACACTGGAAAAAAAAATAAATCAACGCACTTTGAAATGTTGTTTAACTAATATAAATAATATTAAAAATACCTTTCTATGTTCATATCTTTACAGGAATAGAAAAAATTTCGAGTACATCTCTGTTACAAATGTTCTATATGTTATCCAAGCAAATGTTTTTAGGCTCACACACAAAACTAACAATAAGGTTGATTTATAATCTCAACTAACTCACTTTTATTTCTTTTCTGTTTTCGTTCTGAGATGATTAAATGTACTTCAAACAAGTGCAGAGAAGCTCTTTCTAGAAGGCTTTAAGGAGGTCATCGGGGGCCTGTACCATGATTGTGGCTCAGCAAACTTAGTATTATTGCTTTTGAGTTGACAAAACCAAATTGATTCAATCAGATGTAATTGGTACCAGCTTATTAACTTCTCTGTCAAATCAGGCTTTAGTTTACTCAACAGGAGCGTGCACATAAAAAAAAAAAACAATCACGGTGAATATGACTAAAGCGAGAGCGTTCTATTACTCTGCAGGACCAAGATATAATAGTGCAAAAGTATGATGAGTTTAAACACATAATTGGCTTGTAGTTATGCTGTCGCTGCTGCCAAATATCAAAACAAACTTTCTGATTATTCTATTAATGTAAAATTGAGTTTCATGCATGTTGTGTATGAAAGGGGTAGCATTTACAGTGAGGGAAATAAGTATTTGAACACTCTGCTATTTTGCAAGTTCTCCCACATAGAAATCATGGAGGGGCCTAAATTCTCGTCCACTGTGAGAGACATGATCTAAAAAGAAAAATCCAGAAATCACGATGTATGATTTTAAAACTATTTATTTGTATGATACAGCGGGAAATAAGTATTTGAACACCTGAGAAAATCAATGTTAATACTTGGTACAGTAGCATTGGTTTGTGATTACAGAGGTCAAATGCTTCCTGTAGTTTTTCACCAGGTTTACACACACTGCAAGAGGGATTTTGGCCCACTCCTCCACACAGATCTTCTCCAGATCATTGAGATTTCTGGGCTGTCGCTGAGACAAACAGAGTTTGAGCTCCCTCCAAAGGTTTTCAATTGGGTTTAGGTCTGGAGACTGGCTAGGCCATGTCAGAACCTTGATATGCTTCTCACGAAGCCACTCCTTTGTTCTCCTGGCTTTGTGCTTCGGGTCATTATCATGTTGGCAGACCCAGCCTCGACCCATCTTCAGTGCTCTAACTGAGGGAAGGGGGTTGTTCCCCAAAATCTCGCAATACATGGCCCTGGTCATCCTCTCCTTAATACAGTGGAGTTGGCCTGTCCCATGTGCAGACAAACATTCCTAAAGCACCCCCAAACTTCCCCCATGCTTCACAGTAGAGATGGTGTTCTTGGAATGGTACTTGTCATTCTTCTTTCTCCAAACATGCTTAGTGGAGTTATGACAAAAGAATTCTATTTTGGTCTCATCTGACCATGTGACTTTCCCCCTTTACTCGTTTGGATCATCTAAATGCTCATTACTAAACTTAAGACGGACCTCGACATGTGCTCACGAGGTGAGATCTTGCTTAAAAAAGTAAAAAAAAATCATAATTCGTGATTTCTAGATTTTTCTTTTGAGATCATGTCTCTCACAGTGGACGTGCACCTACGCTGAAAATTTATAGACCCCTCCATGATTTCTAAGTGGGAGAGCTTGCAAAATAGCAGGGTGTTCAAATACTTATTTTCCTCACTGTTTACACATCATTAGCGTGTTAATTCCAATAGCTTTTTAGTTACTTGTTAAATGTAACATTAACATGTGTACGGTTGTAATTTGAGCTTAACAATTAGTTGCATTTGCAAGTCAACTGTAATTAAAAACAATAATAATAAATTATTGTGCTGTTTACACTTCTTGTAGTACATAACTGGCCATTTCAATGTGCGTGCTCGTTGTATGTTCACAGTCATTGGTTTCGACAAAACAAAGTTTTATTCTAGATGGATGCAACAAGTGTCGGGAAAGGCTAGAAGATTTTGTCTGTCTCTATAAACTGCTACAAATGGTGGGGTGTTACATCACTTATACGTTCCTTTGATAATGCCTGATAGGAAGAATGTAAGCGTGAGAACATAACTGTTAACTGTGGGGTCTAAATGGTGACAAACGTTGATTAAATCTGAGATACTTTGTACCCAAAAACTCAAGATTGGGGCAAAATAATACTTTACCTGTATTCATTAAAATTTTCACAACTGCTGTGAGTGCACCAACAGTTTACACAAACTCTAACTAATAATATTGTTATTCCCATTAAATGTACAAAACAATCCTTATGCAATAAAATTTGTTTCACATTTAAATTTCGGTTGCACACATACATACATACACACACACAGAAAAAAAAAAACTTCAATGTCACTACCAAATTGGATATTTTTAGCTTAAAATGTAGAAAGCTGAAATAACTTGGGTTTTATCTGTTTATCATTTTGGGGTCAGGTTTTTTGAGTTAATGGTTCAAATTAATGGATCAAATGAATAGTTTCAAGATTATTTTTGCTTCCATTTCTATTTTTCCTTTATTAGAATCTCTTGGGCACTCACAACTTGGGCAGAGTCCATTATGAGCCCATCAAGGATCGCCATGGGAATGTGCTGCTAGTGACTGTGAGGGAAATGGACAGTCTCTATTCATTTTTCAATGGCAAGTGGATGCAGGTGTCCAAACTGCAGAGTCAGAGAAAGTCTCTATCCACTCCAGAGGAGCCATATGCCCTGGACATACTTCTGATAACAATACAGGTAACACTGATGCCCACTAACACTGGAATTCTCCATGAATTCTGAATGAATCCAGAATACTTAGCTGTTGTTTTTCCATCACAATATCAATCCTTCCTCAAATCCACCTTTACTATTCTGCTATGGAATAATATCACAAATACAATGACTGCAGAAGCACGGGGTGTTTAACGTGTTTCCAATAATGAGTATTGGAATGTATTGACTGTACCAAGTGCCAATCAATAGCACCCGTGAAACAAATCAATTCTAACAAGAACAAAAAAAACATTTTGGTTTAGAAACACACTTGTCAATTTAATTGTACATCAGGATAATGATCCATCACACCTCTGAAATAATTGATCCAGGGGGTCAACGGGGGTTCTCAATTCTTCAATAGAGCAGCCAGTCTATTTATATGAGCCCCATATATCAGCTTCAGTGTATGTTATGTTGGAATCAAGAAAATCCATCTTGTTGAAGATTCTCCTGGAACAAGGGAATTGTATTAGATTACCTTGAGAAATAGACAGCTAGATTGCCTAAGGTTTGACAGAATGTAATGGCTGCAAAAGATGGTATGATGTGTCCATAGTGTGTTTGCTTGGAGTAAATAAATAAAATCATTTGTGTGATGCTTTTGATTGGTATTAAACATCTGGAATTTAATACCGACTTTTTAATGATGGTACCATTTGTTTGTCGACAGGACATTCTGGCCTATCAACGACGGAGTCAGCACCGATTGTCTTCAGGACTTTACCTTGGTTATCTGAAGCTCAGCAGTTCTGTGGATCAGATCAAAGTTTTGGTTCCTCAGCGGATGCCCAACACGCTTTGTCACACTAAGATACGAGACAACTGGAATGTGTCAAGGTCAGTCCGGATAAATCTTACAATGTGAGACAGATATTCTCAATCCGCTTAGAACCTTTTTTTTCTATGGTTTTAATTTCATAGTTTATCAGTTTTTCTTCTCTATAGGGAAGAGGAATTTGTTGAAAAAAACTCATCTTGAAGAAGTAAAACGAATCGTGCAGTTCATATATAGTTGACATTTTTTAAGCTACAAAGGAGGGAGAATGTTCCAGACATTTAGAACTTTATGAAAAAAAAATCTGTTATGGCTTTCAAGTCACTTAGTCAAACCTTTTGAAAAAAAAATTTAATACAGTACTCGGCAAAATGGTAGTACGGCTATAACTCTACAATGTTTTAATGTTTTGCAACAGCCTTGATTTGAGGTTGCACTTGTAAAGCCAAGTTGAAAATTCTTACCTTATAGTATAAAACTATGGACGTAGTGGCAGTGACATCACCCATCAATCTCTGATGAATTAGTAAGAGGCTCAAACTGGACACACAGTTGTTCTGACGGTTTACGTACCCTGGCAAAATTTTTGATTTGAACTTTTTTTCACTCATAGTTAGTGGTTGGGTGAAGCTTGCTGTCAAACAACTGTATTTGCAGAAACTTTGCAAATTACCATAATCAAAAGTTTATATGCCTCTTAATATTACGTTTTCCCACCCTTTAGCATCAATGACAGCCTTATGTCTCTCGAGGTAGTTGTCGATGAGGTTTTTCTCTTCTCGGTTGTTAAAGCAGCCTATTCTTCTGGGTAAAAAGCCTCCAACTGTTGTAAATTCTTTGGTCTTGCACAAACTGCATGTTGGAGTTCTCCCCAGAGTGGTTCTGTGATCTTTGGAGACTGAGATGGCACTGCAGAACCTTCACTTTGATCTAGTGTAACCAATGGCAAGTGGACTTGGCCTTGTGTTTTGGATTGTTGTCATGATGGAATTTTTAGTAACGTCCCATACACCACTTCCAGGCTGATGAGTGCACATCTTCCTCCAGTATCCTTGCATAACATGCTGCATTCATCTTGCCATCAGTTCCATTAGTAACCCACCTCCCCCAAGGATGGTGTTTCAATTCATGTTGACTCCTTTCCAAATGTAGCATGCAATTAGGTATGTTATTGTTTATGTTTTAATTGAATGGAACAATGTAAATGGATAAAAATAAGCTAAAATATAGAATATTTAACTAAAACTTTGGTCATCGTAACATTGTTTTATCTAAAAATGCTCTTTAATTTAACCAAGAGCACCTATCTGTGAAGCTGCTAGTAGCAACTGAATAATTTACATAAATTATTGATTACTGTATCATAGGTTTTACGTGACTACCGGTATTTACCATTTGTGGTAAATCTAATTGATCAATTTGAACAGAGTAGAAGCTTGAAGTACATTGTAAAGGTTTTTTTTTCATGGAATGTAATGAATGTTGAACATTAAGTGTAAACCTTTTATAAGCACCTTAACAAGCTAATGTTTCACACTGGTGAAGTAATGGCAGTGTTAGTCTACCTGAGAACACTGAAATGTGCCTGAACCCTGTCCTGGGCTTTCCCTCACCACAGGCTTACATAGTTCCTTGACACCACCATTTTTTACAGTCAAAACAAAACTACTATTTGTTTTTGTTCAGTAACGGAGCTATTTATTTATTTTCATCTGGGGTCATGGTGTTGACCTTGGTAGGTAGCTAGAGACAGGGAGAGTATTATCCTGCAGCTCTGTGTGGTAGTAAAACTAAATTTACTACGGGTCGGACTCTCGAAGTCAGTGGGAGGTTCACACAGAATGATGCCCACTCACGCCTCAAGGAAAACCTCTGGAGCAAAGAAATTCTTTTTTTTTCCACCAACATTAACCCCCTAGACACAATCCTTGAGGGTGCCCTTGAATAGAAGAAAAAATGCTCTATTTTGTACTATGTCATTATCTTGCCCTGAACATATTTCATCTACATTTTGATAAAGTGAACATTTTTATTAGCATCTTTGTCTGAATTTAGATTTTATCAGCTACTTTCCTGGAAACTGGAATGTAGAGGTGTTTCGAATAGTTTGTTAACTGAGCCCTGTCTTTTGTCAAACAGGGATGAGTGGGAATGGCTGCAGTCACTGTCTGGTCCTGTGGAGGTGGAAGGAGAAGGTCAAGCTTCAGATTGCCTACTCTTCACTGAGCTCCAGGCCGCAATGGAATGTCTGCTTCAGCAGATCAATCTACCTCTTCACCAGGTACAAACAGGCTACATGAAGTCTACTAGAAAATTTGCTTATTTGATGATGGGGGATATGCCACTCAAGGATGGATGGACGGGTGGATGAATGGACAGTTGGATGGATGCACGTGTAAATAGATGGACGTGTGGATGGATGGGTCATTTTAAGTATTCGTTGGAATCTTTCTGAAGATTCATTCATTCGCTCATTCATCTTCTTGCCTGCTTGTTCCCTTTCTGGTCACAGGGGTCTATTGGTGCCTATCTCCAGCTCACTTCGGGTGAGAGGAGGGGGTACACCCAGGACAGGTCACGAATCCATCACAGTCTTTCTGAAGATTGTTGAATAAAAAGTTTGAATAGTAGACAGAGGGGTAGACGAATGGAGGGATGGGTGGAAGAATGAGTGAAGGATGGCTGAATGGATAGATGAGAGAGGGTCAGTTTGGGCAAATGTTGGAAGATTCTTTCTGAAGATGAATGATAGAAGTATGGATGGATGGGTAAAGAATTGGTGCATGGACATACAAGAGAGTTTAAGTAATTGTTCGCTGAACGCTTTCTGAAGATGAGTCAATGAAAAGACAAAGTAGACTAGTGGTTGGTTGGATGGATGGATAATTAGATGGATGGACAGACAGATGGTAGGTTGATTGAACGGGAGAGTCCATTTGAGTATTTGTTGGAATCTTTTTGAAGATAGGTGAAGGAAAAGATTGTAAAGTAGACTAATGGGTGGATGAATGGGGGATGGTTGGTTTTCAGCAATTACTGTAGACTGATGAATGGATGGATGAGGAGAAGGATGGCTGAATGGATGGAGGAAGGAGGGTCAGTTGGAGCCATTGTTGAATGGACACTTTATGATGAATGAAAGGATGGGTGGGTGGATGGATGGAAAGACGGATGGACAAATGGAAGGGTTAGTAAATGATCGATAAACACTTTCTGAAGATGGATGAATAGACGCACAGAGGAGTAGACTATAGAATGGATGGATTGGCGGACGGATGGACAGATTTCCAGACAGACCCTTTTTCAAATTGGCCATGTGATTAAATCGATAAACAAAAGAAGGCAGATAGATAGACTTGCTGCATGTAGACATATATTGGTGCATAGATAGACAGCATTACCAACTCCATTTCAAGAGGAGCTTATTTTTTATGTTGTTTCTTCTTAGCATTTAGTCTTGAAAATTGCGTTGTTAGCCTCTGAACCCTGAGGTTTAAAGTCTCTCTCTGTGTATGTGTGTGTCCTGAACAGGCCAAGCACTTCCGTCTCTACACACATGAGGTGCTGGAGCTGGGTCACAATGTGTCCTTTCTTCTGCTGCTTCCAGCCTCAGACGACGTTTGCTCTGCCCCGGGACAGAGCAACCCCTACACCCCCCACTCGGGGTTCCTCAACCTCCCTCTTCAAATGTTTGAGCTCGGTACAGTGGCTTCTGTTTCAACCCCAACAATATTAGCTCAGTTGGCCTTATAAAAATCCACAGAGTCCTCCCCCTCTGCCCCCTGTCACACTCCCTTAGGACCTCTAGTAAATCAAGCAGACACACACACACACACACAAGCACACACGTAAACCACGGCTAGCCAAACAGCCACCACCCCCTCTCTCAGCCCAGACAGTGTAAAAAAGGAAAGGTTAAACAAGTAATCAATATGATAATTCAATAAAATGTGTTTTAAAGAATGGAGGATGGCTTACTTTCAAATAGCATGGTTTATTTTCAGACGCCAGGGCAAATGGTGTGCTTGTGTGGTTAGCAGCGATGCCAGTTAGAACACTTAGTAGCTTATTCAGCTGCTGTTGTGGGGAGAGTTTCAATCAACTTTTTAAACCTTATACCGTGAGCTGGTTTCAACCCAAACACTATATACTTGTAAACCACTAACAGCTTTCCATTACAAACACGGCTCTCAAAAGGATTTGTCTGTGGTTTTTGGACAATAATGATAACTTTTTAGGGTCTCCATTTCATACAGCACACCACCCTGTGAAGTCAATTTCAGAAACACTGCAAGGACTAAATACTAACTATAGTCTCCGATTTTATGTTTTGTCTTTTCGTACAGTTCACTTTTGCTCATATAAGGAGAAATTCATCAGTCTGTACTGCCGGCTTTCTTCAGTCCTGGACCTGGATGCTCTTATTACCCAGCAGGCTTTTCGAGAGGCCATCACTGATTCTGAGGTTTCTACTGCTAAGCAGAGGCACCAGCATATCCTTGATTACATTCAGGTAAGATGAGCTCCCTCTCTGTTGAATCTGATATGATAAAAATTATGTATCGCCAGAAATAGAACTACGTCACTTCCAGTTAACCATACTAAGATGGGACTTGGGGGAATCAAAGATGATCAGTGGCTGAAAGTTATTCTGAATATTTATTTTTTTTCCCCCTCTGGTTATAAAGCTGAGCACTTCAGCCGGTTACATTTTTTTTACTGCTCAGTAGGATCAGGACATTAGTTATTTTTTCTATATTACTTGTATTTAATATATTTAAAATGTTTTTTTATGTTAATAAAAATATATGATTTTCTATTTAAAGTATTATGTTTTTATTATTTGGATTTGGAAAGTTACTGGAAATACTTAAAAATGAGCAGATTATGCTACTTTAGTTCACTTCAATTAAGTTATATATAACTTCATACCTTGCTGTGTATGTATCAATAAGGGATGTCCGATCCGATCACATGAACAGAAATCGGGCCCAATTACATGGTTTCGGACTTGATCGGATCAGGTATCGTGATCAGGACTCGAATATATCTCGTAGTAATCTAACAAAGATCCTGACAATGAGCTTCTTTGACAACCTTTTTTAGCACAAACATGTTCATCAGTGAAGGTGATGAATCATAATAAATAGTGAACGCCAATCGTAATAAATAGTGAACACTGGCAGAACCCTGTTCTATGCGGTTGTAAAAATAACAACAGTTCCACAACAGTGCTTCATTATTAGCCTTAATTAGTACAATCCCAGACAGAGACCACAGTGACTTGTGATCCAGGCATAATGAGCAGTGAATACTGGAAGAACCCTACTCAGCGCTGAAAACACTCATAATGACATTCAAGAATGGTCGCCACACTATGTATTGTAACAGGTGGTGAGAGAGACACCGACATCCTGCCACTTTTTAACCCTTTTCCATGAACGGGTGTGTAGAATACCAGTAAAAAGTCACAAAAATCCATCAAAAGCCTACATAATTAAATCATTCTAATCCAGACGCTGGTGTTAGCAGCACTTCTGATGAAGGATATTTCATCATCACATTGTAAAAGTAATAAAAACTTAGCTTATACTAACTCAATCGGTATCTAAGTCTCTCCTAGACATCCCATCTCTTTTGCCATCTGTGAAGGGGCTTCAGGCTCAAAAAAGCCACACAGGGGTAAAGAAAGTGCAGGCAAAGTGGTAAATGCAGTCCCTTCATTTGTGAGGCATGTGAAGTCTATCTGGAACTAAGCACGGAATTCACTCAGAACAAAATGACTGTGGTTAGCATTTTTTGCTACTTTTTTACATTTACAATTTTGAGGGATAAAGATATGAAATGTCTGTTTTTAGAAAAAAAAAATGTGGAGAATGGTTTAATGTAGTTTTGACACCTTCTGTTAGGATTGGCTTAACTTCATATTTATTTTTAAATTCTAAGATATAAGGGTTATATTGATGTATGGAAAATAAAAATATTCCAAAAATGGCTCCACAGCAGTTAAAAAAGTAAACTGTGCTCTGTCGGACTTGGTTCTATTGCAGGTCATAAAGGGTAAAAGCCACTCAGGGTGTTTATTTAAAATAATTAAAAGAGGTGATAATTAAAATAATTAATAATTAGATAGCGCAGCTCTGGGTAGTGCACTGGTATACTCCGGGGTACCTTCACCCCACTCAATCCAGTGGCAAGTGGGTTTTCTGAGCAGAGGTGTAGGATCTTGGTGAGCTGACACATCCACCATGCTCCGGCTCTGAGCCGACTAGATCTGTTTGCCCTGGGTTGCCACTCTTCCGGGTGACAGCAATCCAGCTGAGCCCAGTGACTCAGCTGGCCCGGCAGCGACACTATAGACCTGGTCGGTAATCCCCAGTGACTCTCGCGGTGTCTATCTGCTGCTCCTGGCACAGGGAAATAGTCTGCTTTTTCCCATACTCTGAACGGTGTGACTCCAGGTTCATAATGCACGCAGCTTGTTGACGCACAGCTGACAAGCGCGAGCAGGCAGATGAGTAGCACCTGGCAATGGTGATAAGCCCCGCTACGTTGTCGCAGTATATACACTGTTGCCTACTAGAGACATTTCAGACCACCTGGCGACTAATCTAGAGACTTTGCAGGTGTTCCTGTCGACTTTTAGTGACTGTTCGTTCTGGCTGACTGGCTCTTCAAAGCGCTGAAACGAGGTGTAGGTGGCTTCAGCGGAGCACTAAGCAGCAGCCAGCCATCATGACTTGTGTCTTTAGCCTGTGCACGTGCACACGTGCTGCACTCTGTTCTCAGGAGCAGAGAAAAGGTTTTCGAGATTATGGCTCTATAGAACAAAAACATTGACTGAATTCAGAGATACAGGCATCATTAAGGTCGACGTAATCAGCATCATATCCAGGTTATTTCTATTTTTAGGACTTATTTCTGTTTCCTGCTTTTTGAGCCCTATTAAGCCCTATGGTGCATTTGTGGGAAAAGTGGAGGAGAGCAAGGTATCTATCATCCACCTGTTCCTTGATAACTGTTGAAACTTTGGTGAACTTCTTGATGTGACACCTTTATATCTTTACATTTAATGGGCAGCAAGTGGTGTAGTGGTGGAGCTGGTCGTCTTATTGCCAAAAGGTTGGCAGTTCTCCGCCAGGTCCATTCTGCCATTGTGGCCTTGGGCAAGCCACTTCATCCACATTGTCCTTTATGGATGCATGGGGGGGGGGGGGGGGTCTGGTGGGGTGTGTTTGGTGGTGGGCACAAAATGGCAGACTGTCCCAGGCTGTTGAGGGCTACAAAAGTAGAATAAATGCTCTGTAAATTGTGTCTCGAAAAGCACAATATAAATTGTAGGCATTATTATTATTCTAGCAGTTTAATTTCTTCTGTGTTTTCACACACACATTTATAATAAATATTTACAAGACATGTGAGAGGTGTACTGAGTTCTGTGAGATAGTGTATATTCTCAGCCACTTTGAAACATCAAACAACGAAAACAGTTTAAAGTAATAATCCAATTTGCATAGTTTATTGATGTCATAAAGCATTACTACTAGACATATAAACTGTAAAATGAGTTGTTTTTCTTGTGTTGAGATTTCAATAGCAACTCTGCAGACTCTTTCAGAATTCGACTTGAAAGAGAGACGTGTTAAGTGCGTCGCTCTGAAATAATCCCTCTCCACCACCACGGTCTGCACCATTAATTGAGATTGACCACAAAACCACACGAGTGTTTGTGTGATGTCAAGTCCAAGAAGTGCTGGAAAAAAAGAGGCACACCGACCACAGATTACACAGAACCTAAGAGCGATGTGGGGAAAAATATTACCTTCAGTATAAAAGAGAGTGACTGCATGATAGTGTGTGTCTCTGGCTGAGCAATATGGCATCAATTAGCATGAAAACCAGTCAAAGACATATAAGAGAGGGCCGTATCTTCTGGGAGAGTGCTTTGCTTTCTTGTGAGATGGCAGGATTATATCACTCTGAGCAGAGTTGAGAAGCACCAAAGTACTGTTCGTTGTACTGTACTGGGACATTACAATTCTCCATCTCTCGTTGGAATCATAAATAGAAATTTACTATGTAATCAAACAACCTTTCTTGTGGTCTGGCTTCCAGGTACTGGCTCTCTCTAACCTTTTATAGTACAGTTGTATCCAGAGATATGAAACTAATCCATTACTGGGTGACATTCAGATCTCGAAATTTTTGAATCTCGAAGCAACTTTTACATGTAAAATGCCTAATCCTTGCAACGGCTCGTAGAAACAACAGTATAAGTAGATAATCAGGTAACTTTTCTTCAGTCCTTAAATCTACACATTGTTGTAAATAAATGATAATAAAACAGATTAAAACACATGCAAAATACGTAATACGTACACAAATGTGGAACCTTACCTAGAGAGTGAGGCGATGTGTCAGTGGAGGTGGAACGGATGGCAGAAAACATTATGGCACTACGTATGAAAGTTAACTTTCTCAAGATATTTCACGAATTACTAACACAAACAGTGTTTCAAGCACAAGCATAAAGAATACCGACCATGTGAGAAGGAATGGAGAGACGCTTCTGAGAGGGGGTTTCTCTAACTTGCGCTACAAAACAGCACTTTCCACGTTAGAAACGTTATTTCTTTTTCAACACCTTGACTCTAACATTTGTTATAGCACATTATTAGTAATCTATACATACTGCTTCGCTCATTTTAAAACTGATTTAAAGTGTTTTAAGGCGTATCAGCCCCTTAAAGCCCACTTTCTTTAAAGGGAGAAAGAAGCGCATCGCGACGTCAGGCAAACAAGTGGAAAATAGAGCAGAACTGTTTGTGGTTGTTGTGTATTTTTCTTAGTATCTTGAATCAAAAAATTTCCTGCGAGACCTTTCGTATCTCAAACATTTCGTAACTTGAAGCATTCATATCTCGGGGTACCACTGTATATTGACTTACAATGACCATTGAAATTAATTATAAAAGGGCAAGAGGAAGATAGAGAAACGGGGGTATGTTTATGTTATTTATGATAAGACATATTTGTATTTCCTTACTGACAGCTCCCTAGCAACCAAACTTTTTACCCTAGCTACCAATATTTTTGGACTATCTGAGATTGGTTTATGTAACTTATAGTGACAAATGAAGCATTATATAACTGACCCCTACATAGCATCCTAACTGTTTACCATATAGCAACCAACTTGACTTATCACTGTCTCAGCTAAGGGAAATCAAAGAGACATGGGGGCTGGTGATGTCACTGACTTCTGCATAGCAACCAAAAATTCTACCTGCCAACCATTACATTTTGCTTATTAAAACTCAGCTACTAACAGATTGAAGTTTTAAGTAACTTTAAATTGGTTTTGTGCTGTAATGCTCCTGGGTTGAGATGATTCAATGGTCTAGGAAAAGCTACGTAAAACTTGAGAACGGCTGAATAGTTTCTAACAGTTGTTGGCCATTTTACTCTCTTTATTTTTATTCAATTATTTGCTTTTCTTTTTTTTTACTCTTAAAGGTAACATATCTGGGATTGTCTTTACTGTTTAGTAAACAACTGTTGTATGACCAGTAATTATGTTGGCTTGGTCTTGTTGATACTTGCATTGTTTTCTCAACTAAAAAGTAACCTTTACACACACATTTTATATATAAATGGTAGAGATTTTTGTCCTCTTTCAGTCGGTGCTGTTTTCATTTTTTAAAAACACAAAGGTTTTTACTCTAGGTGGCCTAAACCACAAGGAGTGCACATAATTGCTCCATTCACCTCAATTCAAAAATTCTGGTGGATTCTGTTTAAAATCTCAATCGCAGGCTATTTCTAACTTGCCATAAATCATTTAAACTTTATCACTTCTTCACAAAATTTGCACCATTCTCTTCCATAAAATTTTGTGATTCTAACAGTGAAGGAAGTATTTCAATATGTCTGGTCCTTCTTTCGTAATCCTTATTTGTTTGGAGGTATGGCTGTCTCAGAAATGTGCTGTTGTACAGAATCAAATGACGGCTATTTCTAGCTCTTTTTTATTTCTAATCAAACCTTCACAAAATTTACAGCATTCTCTTCGGTACGGTCTTCTGCTTCTGACAAAAAAATAATTATTTCGATATGTCTTACCGTTCTTCTATAATCTTTATTTGTTTGAGGCATGGTTTTTGGATTCTCTCCAGCACATTTCGGAAACTGGCCGTTTGCAGCAGCTGCAGCTGATTACTAATAAGTAGGTCAAAGGTGTCTCATTGACTTTCAATGGCTCAATGAAATGAATGGAGCATGAATCCATGTGAAAGAGCTTCTGTAATTGATTGACACTGGAAAGTCATACTAACATTAAGGAAGCAAATCACTTATCCAGCCAATCATTTCTTGTGAATTAACATAAATTAATTAAGCCACACCCACTTTTTGACATAACTTTCGATGTCAATTATCTTCTAAACGGAACACAGTAGAGACATGGGGGTTGCTTTATATTAATCTAAATGGAAAGTAGATTACAACATGATGTCACTGACTCCTCCATAGCAACCAAATTGTTTACCATAGCAACTAAATTGCCATATCTCTATCTTAGCTTAGGAAAATGCTAGAGACTTTGGGGTTGGTAAGCTTCACCCATAGTGACAGACATTATAGAGACATTGTATTATGTCAAAGACAACTCCATAGCAACCAGACTGGTTACCATAGCAACCAATTTTGCATGTACCTATCTCAGCTTAGGAAAATCATAGAGACTGCTGTAGTTTACTCGTATTCATATAGGGAACAATATATTAGGTCAGCGACCCCTCAATAGCAACCAGGCTAGTTACCATAGGAACCAATATAGCGTATCTCTATCTCAACTTAGGAAAGTCATGGAGACATGGGGGTTGATGTATTTTACTCGTATTGACATGGGGAACAATATGATAGGACACCGACCCCTCCATAGGAACCAGACTGCTTGCTATAGTAACCATTTTGCATATACCTATCTCAGTTTAGGAAAGTCGAAGAGACATGGGGGTTGGATTATGTTATTGTTGCGGAATTGATAACATAAAAAAATAGGTATTAACGGCACCAACACAAGCCAACATCGAAGTTTGCGTGCAAACTTTAAAATCTAGTGATACATGTCGTAGTATGTTTTTCAGTGCTTGATTTAATGCAAGATAAAAAAATATACATAAAGTGTGAAGCTGGATTGATGCCAAAGACAATGCTGGTTCCAGGGACTGTTGGATCATTCGATAGTTGGTGTTTCAACTTTCAGCTTGCTAACAATTTAAAAGCAATTACCAAATCATGTAAATAAGAGTTTTCTCTATTGGATCTTGCTGGTAAAAGTCAATTCTCATTTACATAAAAGAAAACTCCATTGTCTCCCATTGATTTTGCTGTTGTCACTAGAAGCAATACTCCTTAAAAATGAATCACTTTGGTGATTTTTATATCTAGACTAAAACATCTCTCTCCACCATTTACACTTCATGACACTATTAGTAGTTCTTTGTGAAAGTGCTGTTTTTCTATTTCCCAGAACATTGAAGAAGATTGTAGGGTTTGTAATATAAATAGAAATCAAAGTACAATTTTGCTTAACAGCAGCCTTTACTCATTTGCTGTAGTTCTCAACAAGTCTCAAGCACGTCCTGAAGTCTTGAGGAATAGTAGCTCATTCTTTCTGAGCAGATCTCTCAAGATCTCTCAATTGGTTTTCTGGCACAAGCTGTGGACTTTAGTCCGCCCTCACAGATTCAAGCCTGGGCTTTGTGCAGGACAGTCAAGTACATTGCCTTTGTTCATTTTTAGGAATTTCTTTACCAGAAGTGAGGTATGCTTTGGCTCATTATCATGCTTGAAGACAACATGTCTGAGGTTCTCTTTAAAAAGTCTTCTTTTTTTTTTTTCAATTCTGATGAGATTCACCTTACCAAACGCACAGAAACATCTCCACAGCCTTATACACCCTCCACCGTGTTTCACCATGTGAACTATGTGTGTGATGTTGAATCCCTCTTTCTTCTTTCTCTAAATACAAGCAACATCTCTAAAACAAAAAAGCTAAATTTTGTCTATCTGACCAATGGAGACATTTCCAGTATGAATCCCTTTTCCCAGGTTCGCAAACTTCATTCCAGCTTGGAGATGTCTCTTCTTCAGAGCCTTTCATGGTCTAAAACTTCGCATTGCATTTTTGTGCAGGGTTTTCTTTGACGCATCAATTCCAATCTTGTCTAGGTCCTTCACCAGTGTCTTGGCAGCTCTTGAGCCTTTGGAAACCGCTCTCTTTTTCAAATCTTTCATTTCCGCCCCCTGCCCATCTTGTTCTCCACTGAGTTTGTCTCTTTAAACTTTTTCTTGATTTTGCATGCATCATTCTCCATATTTATGAGAATGAGAACAATTCTTGCCTAATGGGCAGCAAGTGGTGTATTGGTAGAGTTGGCCATCATAGAACCAGAAGGTTGGCAGTTCAATCCCCGCCAGGTCCATTCTGCCATCGTGGCCTTGGACAAGCCAATCCAATTGCGTTGCTCTGTATGAATGTATTTGATTGGTGGGGTGTGTTTCAAAAAGGCTATTCATTTAGAAAATTTTGGTTAAAATTAACATTACAAGAGTTATGACGCATATTTTGCAAGCTAGTTCATTTTAAAATGAGATCAAATACATGATCGTGTTTCAGTTTAATTTTAAAGACCCCAAATCTGTGCCTTAAGTGCCATTTAGTGGTGAAAAGAAGGGATATCCTTTGGAAATAAAAGACCTGTCATAAGGGCTTTTTTCACATAGGGAATTTTCACATGGTTTTTACCTTTTCTTTTTTATGGGGGGGGGGTTAAGAATTAAACATTTTTTATCTTTATTATACATTTTTTTATTGTCAATTTAAAAAATATATGTAGTACTTGGAATTGTAATGTTTGTGTAATGTAATGAAAAATATTTGTAAAAAAAGAAGCTAGGGTTGTTCTAAAGAAAATATCGACCTCTTCTATTCTTATTTGTAGATTTCTCTCATCATTGTCTTCAAGCAACTACACATTCCTTTCACCATAAGAAAAAATATATTTGAAGATAATGTGAAAACTGGGGCGAATCATTTTCACTTTAAGTGTCAAAATTTAGTTTTTTGTTTTTTCCTTTGGACTGCTTCGCCGGACGATTAAAGATCCTTTCAAACATTTTCACACATGTGACTGAAAGATCTAAAAATGCTACTTTTAAAATGTTATTCATGTTACATGGAAGATTTAATCATAGTGTAAAAAAAAATCTACCATGATTTGAAACATTTGGAATATCGTTGATTTCAGAATTAGTTTGCCATACAATGTGATGTGATCGTCATCTAAGCCAAGGGTAGTGACAAACATAATGGGTCTAAAAATAACAGCACAAACTAATCTGATCTTTCATGTGTTTATTGTCTGTGGAAGCACAGCATATTTTCCAATGGAGTCATCCAGTGGTGTCAGGGCTCATTCCCATATGCTGAATCTCTCATGGCGTTCACTAGAAAGAGCTCGGATTGCAAAGATATTTTCTCATATACCCTGCTTCGTTTTTTTGTTCTGCCTTTTTCCTTCCAATTTGAAATAAACTCCCTGTAAACACAATTGCTGTAGTACGTCTGAAGGATGGAAAATATGAAAGGGGTAGTTGAGAGGATTCACTGCATGGAGGTTAACAGCTCTGATTGAAAACACATTTTCCTTCTCATTTCGCTTCTGCACACTAAATAGGACCAATATGTACAATTTGGCTCTGACATGCTGAGAATGGTGAACAGTGGAAGATGACACAAAAATAAATTATGATATTAGTCACGGTCATGCCCCATCAGACTTCACAGCAAGTTTTTCGGTGGCCTCCTTTTGAAGCTTTTGTGTGATGCCTTTTAGTGGCTTGAAAAGCTTTGTGATGTTTGTGGGGAAAGTTCTTACGAAGTTTGCATGGGTAAAAGACCACATTTCTCATATTGAAAGCTGGGATTTGTATTTAGGGTGAATCATTAATTCAATCACGTTAGAAAACCCTATTGTCAGCATGAAATAACTGCACTCTCAGCCTCAGTTGTTTTTCTCGATGTTTTAAGCAATTGGACGAGATGTGGCGAGACGTCCGCTGGATCACCAATGCCCTGCAGTATGCTCGCTATAAACAGCCTCTCGGTTGGGTGCCCATCACCTGGCTAGTAGATGTCAGCGTGGAGCCTCCCATCCAGAAGAATGACTCCACATCCTCTAATACAGACTACGTGCCCACTCCCTCGCCCTCTCCAGAAATGAGGAGAAGAAAACCAACAATTGGTAAATTTCAATGGCTGCAGTTTTTTTCAGTCTATGTGTTGTGCTTGAATGTGTTCTGTTGCAAGATTTGCATGAGATTTTGGTCTTTTGGTTGTTTCAATCTATTGGCAATATAACATTACATTGGGACTTGTATGTGTATTGTGAAAAAATTAAGTTTGACAATTCAGGTGACCCAAAAAGCATCAAAGCTTAACACAGAGAGCGTCTATCTGTGTTTTATTACAAGCTTTGAAGGTAAAACTTATAAAGTGAGTTTCTAAAATAGTGGCTGTGTTACAGACTGTGACCCATTGGTGCACAACACAATACAAATCCAAAACAGCTACCACAAATCAAAAATAAATGCAAATGAATCACACAGATAAACAAACAAAATATTTACATTTGTGTTTTTCAGTTGCTGAGGCTGTGTCTGATATGCAGATGTGTTGCTAAGTTGATTTTTGATTTGCAGTAATGTTGTGCACTATTGAGCCACAGATCTCCAAGTTGGTTCAGTGTGCAACACAAAATAAATAAATAAATAGAACTGGGGGCGCTAGTGAGATTGTTTACATGCTAGAGCTTTTGAACAAAGTAGAACACATCCGAGCCCTCTGGCTCTCATAATAATGGACATGATTGGCCTGTGAAAGTACATTGAAAATGAGACAGAAATGACATTTTCCATGTTAGTATATTGTTTTGATATTGCATTTTTTGTAGACTTTTTATCATCATTGATATCATAACTCACAGAGAGAATTGATGCTAAACCTGGAACTGGAAACATGGAAAAATACCAAGATATTTAATCATTTATGGCGCTGAAAAAAGTCATCAATATATAAAGTAATGCAAAATATATGACAATATTGGTCAGATGATTCTGACTACAACACATTCCTACAGTGACCAACTAGAAACTTACATAACAGTCAGACATCCTTTTTCTGTTTTTCCACCGGAGCTTTCTGTACGTTTCTGTGTTATTTATAATGTAATTTCAACGTCCAATAGTGTCCATGACTATTCTGCTTCTGAGAGTGAAGAGCCATAGGGCCACTGTAGTTTTTGGATGTGTTCTTCTTCGGCCAAAAGCTCTAGAATGTAAAAAAGCTAAACAAAGAAAGAATGTAAGAAATATTTTGTGTTCTCTTTTTTTTTGTTGCTTTGTAGTAATTTTTTTGCATTGTGTGTGCAAAGTTGATTTGTGTTGTGTTTTGCACTAATGGGCCACTGTAGTTGTATGATTCAGAAATCTGCCACTTAAATACTGGCGCAAATCATTTCTTTAGGAGTTTTTTTGCTGAAATCATGTCCCGTAAGCAAGAAAAGAAGACCATGAACGTAGCTGAAGCTTTGGACAAGATTTATTCCATATTTCAATTATTGTGCCAAATTGTGCCAAACTGTGCCAACATGGATTACGCCTGAACTTTGTTCAATCAAAACCTTTACAGAATATTAGTTTCTTGTAGTATGGACACCAAACTTGCTACAGATGTCCGTGACATGTAGTGGTTACAATTGATTGTGTTTATTTGCTTCGTTATAAGTAAAATAAGGAGATTTTAGAGGAAACATGTAGGTTTTTTTTAGGCGGAGTTCATTTTTTGGCCATTCCAACACCAATTACTCTTACCCAGTGTTCTTGACTGTCAAATTAACTCATCCACACCACTCCCCAAGAACCTATCTTCATTTTGATACCAAGATTTGCAGTTTAGACCTTGTAAAAGCTGAGAAATGCCTTAAAAAGTAAAAGTATAGGATTTTCGGAAAATAGGCCTTAGGGCTTAAGAGGTTAAGTTAAGGGAGTGTTTTGATGTATTTGATGTATATTTCATAAACTGATGTTTAATTGAAGATATTTTTTTAATTCTTCACCATGTCTTCTGCAGCAATACTGAATTATTTGAATCCCACTTTGTTACAGAGTCTCAGCCAGGTTCGGATGAAGAGGGCTGTTCGGAGGTATTTCTCCCCACAGACAGCGACTATGACTCCAGTGACGCTCTGAGCCCTCGTGAATTGGACTTAGTTTATTCCTCGGCCCAGGATCTTTCTCATCAAGCTGTGCACATACTCAGTGGTAGCGCTCCTGACGTGCTTCAAATGCACGATCTCAAATACAGCATTTGCTCCAAGTCCATCCTAGAGACTGAAACCTGCACCAAAGACATGGAAGACCTGTCGCTCTCAACTTATTCAATGAAGACCACAGACAAACCCTGTCGATCCAAGTTCCTCGCGGATCCTCCAACCAAACGCAAACTGCTGTCGAAAAGCCATCCTCAGAGGAGTTATTTCAGTGGGCCACATCGCTGGCTGCGTGTACAGAGTGAATGTCGAACACCTTCACTCTCCGAAGGTATTTACACCAGGCAGAGCGACATCGACCTGCCACTAGGGGCTCCACTTTCTCTTCCACACTCACCCACTACCTCCTATAGTCTAGATGAGTACAGACCTAGCTACAGGGAGTCTAAGCCCAATGTTCGCAGGATCTTTGTGGAGTCCTGCAGCAAGACATCCCCTTGTAAAGACACCCCACACTGGGAGGATGAAGAGGGTTTGAGAGGAGCTACTGCAGCAGGGGTTCCTCCAGGATACAGTACTACAGTGGACCATCAGGATGTGGATTCAGACGAGCTTACCAATGAGCAAGTGTCAGAGATTCTTAGCAGCACTCTTTAGGACTATTTAAGTGTTCCACAATTTGGCTATATGATCTTTTCACTGCGTCAAGGTCCAAAACTCAGCTTTTTCCACTCAAACGGCACATTTCATGATGAGTGAACACTTAGGGTAATCAATTTGTGCATTCTCTCCTGAGGAGGAAGTTGCTGGTCAACTCAGTGGGACTTAGAAATCATGGCTCTGACTGTTACAATGTTGATTATCAATGCAACGTGAAACAAAGCACTGCTTTTCCTCAGAACTTGAAAATTACAGTCGACAATAGACCCCAACAGTGAGCTGCTGCTTTTAGCAGCCTTTATTCTGAATGTATTTATTCCATTTGTTTACACTAATAGAGTTTTAAATACATATATAACCTTAAGCCATCTCCTTTGAGACTAGGTTGTACAATCTCTTTAATCTAGCCTTTGCATTTGCTATTATAGTCGATATTAGATATTTAATCTTTTTAATGCTTTTCATTTTGCTCCAATAATTTTTTCATTACAATAAATTAATACATTTTATTATTAAATTACACAAGAATTCCACATTAAACCTGAAATTGTACAAAAAAATTAAATTGGAAAAAAGTATTACATTTTTTAAACTACATAAATTCCCCCAAAAAGCGAAAACAAGGTCACAACAATGTGAATATTGTATCAGAAAATGCACTTTTGTGTGCCATTGTGCTTTTTTTGTGCCAGAACTTTGAAAAACACAAGCCTTATCACAGGTATTGTACTTCCCTTCTTTTCACCATTAGATGGCACTGATGGCATCAATTTTGGGTCTGTATTGTGTGCCATAACTCTTGATAAGTTCAATTTAAAACCAAAATTATCAGAACTCATAATCTTTTTCAAACCATGGGTATAACATGCCAATACCAGTTACACTTACAACAAACAGGTTTTTGGGACAAGAAAATAAATTTCATTGTGTTTTTAAGAGGATTAGAGACACATTTGTTAATGTCTTTGATTAATAGTTACAGAATTCTAAAGTAGTGGACAGAATTGTTTGATTTACAGCACATGGTGTGTTGTAACCTTTGCTAAAATTACTGTTTGATGAATTATTAGACCGTCTAATGTGCCATTAGTGGTTAGAAATATATTCCACCTTTAAATAAAGGCTATTCTTCTTCCCTTAAAAGTCTGGTTCTATATAGTGAAAATGAATGGAATGTTTACTTCCAGAATCATGCTGCTGTGCTCTATTGTGGTGTTGAAAGGTTAGAGTAAGTTTCAGAGTCAAAGTTCAGTTTGTTAAGAAAGAGACTTGTTTGTTATTTGCATCACACATTTAAGTATTGTTCGCTGTCTTTTGAAGTATGAAGTGGCATAATACCCTCACATCTGTTTCAAATGGGTTTTTGAGTCGAGAAACCCTGTTTGAATGTAAAAAAAATATCCAGTTTCTCCAGATTTCAAGAATGACCATCGTTTTACTTTAAAAACAAGGTTTCGTTGTGATATGTTTACCACATGATGGTTGTTTGTGATTATCCTCGTTTCAAGATTCACTGCAATGTTTTTGTTCCTATCTGTGTTGGGTGGCCCACTATTATGAAGTAAAAACTGAAAACCACTTTAATTTAAAGAAGTGAAGAAGAGAAAAATGCACTTTTACTGTAAAACGTGTTTGATAACTGGAGACATCTAATTTGCATGTACTGCTATCGTTGTGCCACTTTAATGAACATAGTATTTGGATGAACATTCCCTAATTATTCCCTAACTCATTATCAGAAAAGCCATATATATACATTTAAAATGAAATGCAAGTTATGATCTAAGGACATAACCAAAATGTAGTATATTTAGTAACACAGCGGTAGCTCTGTGAAATGACATTTTGCAATGATTTTTTTTTACCAAAAAAGATTCATTGTGATCATATTGCATTAAACTGTATATTTCTTCACATCAATCCATACGCAGGCACTAAAATTCAAAGATAAAGTTCACCCTGAAAATGAAAATGATTTTTACTCATTTCTTAAAATGTGCAAATTTTTTTAATACAGTTGCATTTTAAAAGGCTTGATTAAACAAGAACTAAAAGAAACCTGTTTTACATTTTGCAGAATATTAGCTTTTAAAAACAGAATAAGCTCATTTTTGCATAGAAATAAAGAAGAGAACTCAAAATGTCATTATATCTGTGCTGCTGTGTTTTTAGCAGAGCATCATGGGAAGTCTCTACACATCAATATGAATTGAATAGATGGAATGCTTTCAGGAAAAGCATATGCAATCAATTTGTACCTTCATAACTGGGCTGTATTTCCAGGCGAATCAGTTATTTATTACTGTGCGTTTTCTATTTTCTGCCATAGTTTTGGAAAACAAAATAGTCAGCGAGGACCAAAAACGGCTGCTAACATACTTTACATCTCTACTATTGTGTTTAGAAACTGTATTGGGTGAGTAAATGACAGCCTTTTCATTTTGAGATGAACTTTGCCTTTAATGAGACATTTTCCCAGGATAAAATGAGCAGCTTTCGCGGACGACATGTTGAATGGTTTTGTTGCAATGTTTGTAGTGTTTTGTACTAAACAAAAAAGAAACAAAAATATTATTTGCACAAAGTGTTGTTTTTGATTTCCAGAAAACAAACATGTTCTTTGTCCATTAAAAGATTGTATAAATGACTCCTCTTCCTGATCAATGTACAGTGATGTCAGCTGGTGCTCGAGGATTGTGTGTAAAATGCACTGCTCTGATTTACAGAAACACACGGGCTGCTGTTTACGGTCAGTATGCGTTGTCCACAGAGACAAGGCACAACGTTCCCTTTTCTATAATCCAGTTGCATCAACCTAATCGATATGATTTCTGTCCTATATTAAGTTAAAGAAGTCTCAATGCCTTTATACTGTGCACAATGCAAGCCAAAAAAATTCAAAAGCATCATATCTGTATATTTTTGCATTATGCATTTATTGATCGAAATAATATATTTCAGTATTGTATTTTTGATGGTCGGTTTCATGTCAGATGTTTCTGTAAATTGTTTGCTTTACCATAATGCATCTTGAAAATGACGTTGTGACGATGTATTTAAGTCATAAAAATAAATATTCAAACAGAGCTTTTTTTGTGTGTGCTAATTTGCCTTCTTTCATTTTAGGGCAATTTACATGATCTATCTTTCAAATACATGTCAAAATTCATCCTTTAATTTATTCAGGATATATACATTCAGCCAAACATGAAATCAGTTAAAGCAGGACTCTTCTTTTTTTTTTTTTTTTTGGTCGTCTCTTGGTTCGTGAGTAATATGCAAAATTAAACATAGAATGTTATTGTTAATAGCATGTTTATTATATTTTATACACGGCTAGCATGGCGGTGTACTCCAAGCCAACATGCTTGTCAGCCTCAATGAGTGAAGCTGTATGTAGAGCTGACCACCTTCATTTCGGGAAAGAAGACCTTGACCCGCAAAATTTAGTTTATGAATGAAGAACTGGGTGAAAGGGAATCCCAAATCCAGCTGAACTGTGTTTGAAAGCACATATGAAACTGCAAAAACTGCATATGAACCCAGAAGTGTTATCCCCAATGTCATCAAAGGTGGAAACATGCTTTGGGGTTGTTTTTTTTCTGTCGAGAAGACAGGATCATTGTATCACAACAAAGAGGTGATGTACCATCAAATCTGAGATGAGTTTTGAAGTTTTTCAAATGGAAAACTTCCATTTGCCAAGATATTGAAAGAGAGTGGAGACTGGATTATAAAGCCCAACATTTAGGCGAAACGCATGGACAAATGAGGGAGTTGCCACTAGAGATGCCACAGTACTCAGTTTTATACCGAATCGAATGGTACAATACGCACTTGTGAACTGCAGTTTTTCAGTTCCTCATTTGAATATCTCCCATATGTATTATTATTTAAAAATGCCAGGCGAACTACTTGTTTACAAATGTGAACTCATTTCTAGAACAAAAATCCAATCAATAAACTGCTCTTTGTGTTAATATCCAATCAGTGAGCGCTAAAGATAGAAGAGGGCGAGACTTCTCATGTTTCACTCAGCTCCCTTAGTCAGCGCTTTGAAGAGGCTTTAAACCTGTAGGCATTTTAGATTTGCTGTGGAATTCGACAAAGATAAGAGAAGAATGGTAAACAAATATGTTTCCATGTACAAGCACTGTTTCACCAGATGTAATTATGCAAAAGGAAACACGTGAAACATGAGCACTCATCTGTACAGTCATCACACAGCATCGTCAGCAAGTCACATACACACAGCGAGAGATACTCTGAATAATTCAAACAGCCAAACCCAAGTAATTCAGAGAGACACATAATAAACACATTTTTATTGTTTATACAAAGCGTACATTTTTAAAGATGTGATTGTTTCATTTAGCTAAATAAAGTAAATTCCATCAAACACTTTTTATTTCTTCTTGGGTTCTATACAAAGGATGGTTAAGAAATGACTAGTTTGCTAAGGCATCAGAGCTCAACCGAAAACCATAGTTAAAACCCAAGGGGTCTACCAAACCATGAGCTTTGTGTACCATTAGATCCATAGTAGCCACACTTCAGAAAAATGAACAGAGCCCTGGACTACATTTGTAAATAATACTACCTCTCTGTGTACAAACAAAGCTGCACAAAAAATTTAGTTTATGGATATTTGTGAAGAATCAGTGAGAAAATCAGTGCAGATACAAAAGCAGAGCACCCCACCTCATTTACATACATTTAAATACAATAATGAACTCACTTAAATAATAGCAAAAGACCGCAATAAACACAGCTCTACAGAAACCAAATTGACTGATAAAAAACTGAGCCTCACGACTCAATCTTCAAGAAAGAACCTAAAAGAGCCCATGTCACTTTTCTCTTCATCTCTCTTCACTGGCTCCCCATTGCAGCCCATATCAAGTTCAAAACATTGATGCTTGTGTACAGTTATGTGGTCAGCACCACCCTACCTCCTGCGTTCAGGTCTGGTGGTTCCATCTCAGAGAAATAGAAAATCTCTAGGAACTATGGAAAAGAGTTTTCTCTTTCGTGGTTCCCAACTGGTGGAATTCTCTTCCAGTCCCAATCCGGAAATTATGAGTGTGCATGTGATGCTGTAAAACTCACATATTCCTTTCCTCAAACACCCAATCTCTTTGGTGTTTTTCTTACTCTTTCACTTTTTTTCATAGAAACTGTCAATAAGGACAGGAAACAAGTCTTTACTTAAAATTTTAAATTGTGTGCCATTCCATGTTTTACAGTCATTTTCACTTGTTTCCATCAGAATGTCTTGTTAAGTCCTATACACACTGATCTGAATTTTTGGTCCAGAGTTTCCACCAGCATGCCTCGATCGAAAGAGATTTGAATTGCTGCATTGGATCAGTTTTTCATAAGGAGAATGACCATTGAAAGCTGGCTGCTTTGATGACGTGCACAGGACATAAAAGAGCTGCTCGATAGCGCTCATTCCACGCTTTCCTGGCAACTTCAGGAAACAGAAAGAAATAGCGCATCGCAAATCTTCTCTGCTCCCTGTGTTCTGCCACCAACAGTATAATCTGCTCGACATGTGTCTTTGATTTCTCTGTCGTTTTTTTCTTTCCTATTTCTCTGTGTGGCGTCAAGTGCCTCTGCTGTACCATAAATGCCATCTTCAGGCAGGGAGCATCATTGCATCAATATTTCCTCGATCCAGACGAAGGGCACACTGCCTGTAGTTACACTGTGCTAGTTAGATCTGACCTGCCCAGTTCCGTTCCTGAGTGAATTTAGCCCGAGCCCGTTTACTGTCTTGATTATGAGCCCAAACCCAACAAATGAACTGAATAAGGCGGAGGCCAAAGAACCACTCCGCCATGGGTATATAAGACAGTAGAAACCATGAATGAATGTTGATTATATCCTGTTTATGCCATGGTACCTTGGCAACATAAACATAAAAAAGTTATAAAAAATATCTGAGTTGAATGCATGATTTGTCGCGTCCCGAAGGGCCCTGTCAGGTTCGGGCAAAGATCTTCAGCTCTACGGTGTGCATTCACAAGCCTGGGTCAGTGCTAGTAAAATAGACTTTCTGAAAATTTTTATCCACTTTATTGCCTATACGAACTATGCAAGGACACATTGTAGAGAAATTTTAAAATACTACTTTTTAGAAACATTTGTTTATGTAAAAAAAAAAACAGACATTAATACATTTATACAATGTTTACTCAAAAAAAGGTTGATACAACAGAATATCAAGATCAACTGAAATGTCTCAGGTTGTGAAAAAGTTTGTTAAATGTTATTTTTTCTGGGCCATGAAAAGCAAGAAGATATTCATTTTCACACTTTTTCAAAAGGTTAAGTTCAATTTCAGAAATAGTTTCCTTTGTTTAGGGAGTATGTTTTACATCTGAATAACCAAACAGACCAACAGACAGTAAACGTGAGCGTGTTTGTATTTAAGAGCGTTCGTAACTTGCAAATCGAGCGTTCAAATTGCTCTCCTGTGTAGTTCATCAAAGTTCTTCACAGTGACGAAAACAAAAACAAATTACATTTTTATCAAGAATCCTCATGAAAGAATGGAGAATATTTGCTCCTCGATATGGGAGGCCTTCTGATCTGTCGTTGAGATTAAGTGAACATCAGACACTGATGGTCATGGAGGCGCGACCAGCCTTTAGCCTGGAATCAAAGTGCAAATATGCCTCCAGATGATTCGAAACATGTGGATCTCTCCATCACTTCATGGAAAGAAAGGATAATGTGTGTATTTGCTGGAAGCCTGTTTCTAGACAGCTCTATCTAAGTTGATTAAATCGATGCTTTTTGAGTATAATACACTTTGCTTTGTGTCATAATATATTCTTCCATGGAATCCTCCATATAGCAGATACTGGTGCAAGTTAAATTAGCACACATCAACTAAGCTGTTGTTCACAGGTTAGGACACATATCATGAGTGACATTTAATAGCACGACAGTAAGGCGTCTGTTTATCGCAGATGCATGAATCAGTTTTATGTTCATACACAAGAGTCTGGAACACAGCAAAGCTCTTTATTCAGCTCTTAGAAATGTCTTTGTTCACCAGGAGACTGTGTTTTGTCATTCTAGCCGGAGGACTGGCCATTTTCAAGTGCCCCGGATTCCTTCGATACTACAGTTGGTTGGCAGGCTTATCTCAAAAGCATAATTTCCCTCCACTTCCTTGCTCTTAAATACAACGTCTTGTTCTGCTGGCGCCGGACACTCACTGACACAAGAGCAATCCAGAAAATTACACTCAAGGTCAATTTAAATGTTAAAGAATATCACAGAAAAGGTCTGAAGATACAACAGTTCTCCCTTTGAGTTCATGAAATAGTCATTTCAGGAATATTTGCTACTGTATAAATTTACTGTGTAGGCAAATAATATATTTCTCTATTACATTAGATGTTGTTTTTTAAAGACTTTGTGAAGGAATACTGTGGGTGGCAATACAGTTCTTACAAAAAAGAACGATTATGCCCTGAAGTAAGAAGATGGCTGATTTGTTCCTCTGGCTTGATTTTATAGCATGCATAAGACAAACACCAGAGAGTTTCTGAATGGGTTACTGTGACTTTTCCAAACTCCTCTTTTTACATAGCTTTCATTAAGAAAGCTTCTGTAGTTTGTACACAACATCAAAAGATAACAATTGCAAAAAATATTTTACTCATCTGCCTTTAGGCACATTTAAACGGCTAATTTTTAATTATTTGGGATTAATAAAACATCTACTCACCAGCTATAGCAGCTTCAACACTTCAGGGAAGGTTTTTCCACAAGGTTGTGTTTTGACCGTTCTTCCATAGTCTATTTTGTCAGGTTAGCAACCAATGGGAAAGCTTTGCCCACCATCTTCATTTCGTCCCAAAGGTGTCTTTTTGGTTGAGGCAAGGTTAATAATCCAATTATCCAACTTTGCGCTGTGCACTTTTGTCATCATCCTGGAATAGAAAAAGTAACAAACTCCAGCATTGAATTTTCTAATTTCCTTTCACTGGAATTATATTGGCAAGCCCAGCTACTGAAAAACAACCTCAAATCATAACCCCCCAAACAGTTGGCACAACACAGACAAATACTATCCAGGCAACCACCAGAGAACATGCCTCCACAGCTTACACCATATCTATTTTGCATTGTAGTTGGTGATGTATGGCTTGAGTCTAGTTGCTTGCCCATGGGGACCAATTGCATAAAGCTCTCTCTCGTCTTGATTCTTTACCTAATCTAAAGGGCACATCAAATTGGAAATTTGCTGTGGTGGACAAAGTAAACAAACCAAGTACTTGAGTTAAAGTCGAGATACACTATATAAATATTACTTTAGTAAAAGTAAAAGTGCTCCCTTCAGACTTTCACTTGAGTAAAAGTACAAAAGTATGTGCCTTAAAATGTGCTTAAGTATCCAAAGTACGGGGAGGTGTGTTTGGGTGAATGCGTGTGTGTGTGTGGGCGTAAGGGTGGGTGGATGAGTGCGGACGAATGAGTATGGATGAGATCCAAAGGGGGGCAGCTGCCGCCTTGTTTCCCGCGTTCCCCCTGGGGCTGCAGATTTGTGCCCCCCCCCCCCCCACACACACACACGTAGGGAATGGGGGGTGGTGCCTGGACGTCAGCTGTCAACCAACGGTGATGCTCCAGGACACTCCCCAGTTTTAATGCAACTTACCTCTTCAACATATACACAGACACATATACTACACCCCAACTGGGAGCAGATGATGGGCAGTGGGTGGGCAGCCGTCTCTGTCTTCCATCCGGGGTGGGTATGTGCCCTCCGTCAGCGCGGGCTTGGGGGATCCCCGGGTGGGCGCGGGTCCACTGGACGCTGAATGACCGCCCTTCGAGTATGAATGGGTGTATGGCTGGAATGATTGATAAATAGATGGATGACTGGGGGGGGGGTGGTGGGGTCTGAGGCTGTGCTGGTCGGGGTGGGTGCGGGGCCGGCTTGTGGCTGGGGGGTGGCTCTGCTGCGCCTGGTGCGGCCTCCCTCTCTGCCCTCTTCTGGTCTCCTGGTCACCCCCCCGCCTCCCTGGTGGAGCCGCGGCCAGGTCCGGGGGCATTGCGGGTGGGGCCTTCTGGGGCCGCCCCGTGCTGTCGGGCGGCCGGCCTGGCTGCTGCTGGGTGGGCAGTCCCGCTGCCGTGGCGGGCACACCCCCGCTGTCTCACTTACAGGCGCGGGGCGTTTCTCTCTGGGGTGCTGGCGGTTCCCTTTGGGGTGGGATGGGATGCTCCGCCTCGGGTGTCCGGGGCCCCTGTCATGTCGACCCACGGGGGATGGAATGACCCACCGGGTCACTTCGGTCTGGTTGCGGAGCCGGTTCTGTGTCGGACCTCGCAGCGCACTTGGGCATAGAGGAGTGAGGGTGATACATGGGAAGTTGGTCAGCCACTTGTGGGTTGGGTCTGCTGTCCCTGGGCTCCGTGTGCAGCAATCGCTTGTTTGTTAGATATCTGCAGATGGGGTCAGTGTGGGTGAGGTTCGTCCAGCTCGCTGTTTGTGATCATTGGTATGTTTCGTATTTATCTTCCTATGTAGCTGAGTTGTATTTTAAAGTGTACAACACTATTATGACCCCACATAAATGATTGGCTGTGTATGTATGAATATTTAAACATGTATGTATGTGTGCCTGAATATACAAACTGCAAGAACTGTTCTGCATGAACTATAACAAACCGACATGGTTTGTGTAGGTAGATGCTCTTTATACATGTGTGCTGTGTAAAAGCTGCAAATTGGACAAAAAGAACTGTTGCTAGGACTTATGCGTTATGTTCAGGTAGGTATTTATTTATTTTATTTTTATCAATTTACTGTTTTTTTTCTTCTATTTTCATTATTATTATTTTTCTTTTTTATCTCTTTTCCTCTTCCCTTCTTTCTTTTTCACTGGTATACCTTCCCCCCTCACCCTTCCCCAACCCGTTATCCACTCCTCCTTTCAGTCCAAAGCCGTCTTGTCCTGACACAACTGATGTAAACTGACTCGCGGGAACCACAACTAATAAATATTTACATACATTTAATGCTCCAATTCAGGGGAGAAAACACCACCCCAGGTGTTTTACTCCCCTGGAGAAAGTAAGGCATATACTCTCCCATGTGATGGCTTTTGAGCAGGACAGGACTAGGTAAAAAAAAAAGTATCCAAAGTACTGTGATTTATTGTGGCTCTAATATACCATTTTAGTCAACACTCTCGCTTCAACAATATGTTAAAAGACTTTGACTCTTATGAAGGTCACACTTATTTAAATGATAATGAGCTCAAAATTTCCTTCAGAACCAAGTGAGAACCTGATTTCGAAGCAGGCTTTTTCAATTTAACGTTTCCTTTAAAGTTTCCTTTTGCTGTGTGTAAATATAACATGGTAATTTCAGATTACTGTAACAAAAACTAGTTTCGGGAGTTTCTACCATCATTTATTAAGTCATCGGCGTCTCATAAACGGCTGCTGCTGAACCAACACTGATCTGCATTAGTGCTAAGTAGATACCACCCAGGGTCAACCAAAACAATTCAAAACAGAGCGCAAGCTGTACCCTGATTGGTGGCTCAAGCAAGCTTTATCATTTTCATCCACTCATAAATAAAAAGGAACACCTGATTTCCAAAAATGTAGTTGAGTAAAAAGTAAAATATTTGACTTGGAAATGTAGTGAAGTTAAAGTAAAAAGTCTTCACAAATTAAATACTTGAGGAAAGAATAGATACTTGAAAAAGCCACTTAAGTATACTAGCAAATTACATTTACTTCGTTACTTACCACCACTGGAAATCTACTGTGATTGATTACAGAATGTTGATGACCTTTCCGCACTTGCTGACCCTTATCTGTCAGTTTACAGTTTACACACCGTTCAGAATTTTACAAGTTTTGTGCAATAATCAGTCTCGGTCGAAAACCACAGGCACAGACAGGGGCTCACAAATCCAACCGAACAAGTGGTGCCAACAAAAAAAATGAGTTTTGGATTGCCATATCAAATTGTTTTTATTTTTTCAAGTAGAGTGACCAATGAAAGCCACTTGTGAGTAGGACATAAAAGACCGCCCTGGTAAGAAGAAAAGCAGGAAGAAGACAGAAGAAATAACAGAACACTTAGAAAAATCTTGGATATTCAGCAGTTTTGGTAGCTGTTTTGGTGTACCACTTTTGGTAGCTGATCACAGGGAGCTGTTTGACAAACACTATAAAGATTACAAAAATGTGGAGAAAAGAGTGGATTTGGATAGTCCATGGCAAGCGCCATCTTCGGGTAGGGAGTAGCATTGCATCAATATTTCCTCCAACCAGAGGAAGCGCACCCTGCTGAAAAGCCTTTCGAAGATTTGTGCAAATCTAAATTAGGATAGGTTTTTCGAGGCCTTAAGAATTCATGATTGTGTTGCTGTTGTTCACAATTACTTTCAGTTCCAATATGAATGACTCCACTCACAGTTGTCTCTCTCAGTGAATGTTTATGATTGCCAAAGGAAATTTCATAACTCGATCAGTTTTATCATACGAGAATTCTTTCATAAACGCAGTCTTCTTACTGATACAGTAGTTGTAGCCATGAAAGTGATGGCATCATCTGAATTCAATAAACTGAATGCGCTTTTTTATTTTCATTTGCCCAAATAAACCTTATGTATTAGTGGCAACTGGTGGGGGCTACAGTGATTTAGAAAACCTCCTGTCTAGAAACTGTTACCAATCCCAATTGTTTATGTAAAGACACAAATAGCCTCACTCATACCTTATCATCTTTCCCGCATGTTCCCTTTCAAGTTCTGCTGGTGCATATCTCAGGTAAAGGTACACTCTGGACAGGTTGCCAGTTCATCACAGGGCAACACACCTAAGGGGAATTCAATTAACCTATAATAACCTGCCTAACCACGTGAGTATTGAGGAAACCAGAGGTTTCCGTAAGCCAGAGGTTGGAGGCATGCAAGCACGGCAAGAACATGCAAACTCACAGGCGAGCTTTGAACCGGAAGCAGTCCACGATGCTACACACTCAGGTGTCATTACCACTCACTCACCTTTGTACATGATCATACATTTTGCTGCTCTGTCCTTGAGAGCCCAATAAGAGCCCAATAAGAACTTTTTGGCCTAATAAGTGCTTTAAATCAGTCATACCGGTTTAAGTCCACCCTAAGGAAAAGGAATGCAGAATAAAACACTTGCTTCACCACATTCAGTTACCTGCCTTTTCTTTCCATAGCAAGGGCTAGAAAATTAAAGAGTATATTTTTTTCCTCTGCTTTGAATGTGACTTTTAAATATATCGCGATGATCTGGTCCATGCTCCTTTAAATCAAGTTTCTTCTTATATGGCCTTCCTTCAAAGGGAGCTTGTTTCAAAGTTTTACAGAATTGTGTGGTGCCTCTTTTTCCATTTTCCTTTTTCTTCTGCACAACTTCATCGCTGGCTGGCACTGGTGATGTTCTTGAGTTTATGATCTCCTTACAAGCCTCAGGACAGAAACTGTCAACAACAATGAAAATAAAAACACAAACATACGACTTTTAAACTTATTTTTCAAAGAATTTTTATTTTAATTAATTTATTGTTATTCACGTTTAGGTAAAGAAGTAGTGAGTGGTGATGCTGAGCCTTCTATTGACCACCGCAAGTAAAGTTTCTGAGACTTACTTCTGCTGAAGTGTGTTTACTTCATTTTATAAAGTAGCTAGTTTCCCAATGCATGTCTGTAAGCGGGCGCACCGGCAGGGGGCGAACGCCGATAGTCCTCCCTCGGGACCCCCTTCACCCCACCAGCCTCCAAACACCAAATTCCCGGTCCATCCCGCCCCCTTCCTTCCCCTCTCTAAATAGAAGGAGGTGTCGAGGAGCTCCGGGAACAGACCCACAATTGAGAATGGGTCTTTGGGTTGCTTTGCGACCCGCGAGGATAAATCAGGCGCGGCAGGTGACTCTCAGTTCGGCGGCGGCCACCAGAGGCCATGCGGCTCTTCAGACAGCAGCAGGACAGCGCATTCAAACGCGCCGAGCCCTCGAGCAAAACCAGAACACCGGCTCCAGCTGGAACAGTCTGATGCTGTCATGAACCCGTGCGTAAAAGCGGAGCAAGACACGCGTGAAACATACCCTGACGCCGACTTCTTGGATTTCTGCACGCAGTTACTCGTCGAGGATTGTGCTGCTCGTTATTTTAACTGAAGAAATACTTGTGAAGCACCGCGCGCGCTGGCGAGGAGACGGTGCGCTTACGGCTCGCCAAAAACTCATACTCAAGATGGATAGCGTACCGTTTTCTTTGGCTACACTGCTCATTTTCTCCCTCGGGTTCATGATTGAGCGAGGAGTGAGCCAGCATTTCCACCAACTCCGTCCCAGTGACAAACTGCCCGTGGGGACCATCCTCGAGGACCCCGACCCCACTCTGGACCCCAGAGAGCGGGATCTGAACGAAACTGAACTCAGAGCCATTCTCGGCTTCCACTTTGACCAGAAATTCATGTCTATCAGTTCCCCAGAAGACAAATACTCAGGACAGGACGACACGAACGAGTCGGAGTTCCCCAAACCGGCTCCCAGCGGCACCATGCCCAAAGAAATCAAAGCCATGGAGTTTGACATCCAGCATGGAAAAAAACACAAGCCCAAGAAGCTCAGAAAAAGGCTTCAGCTGTGGCTCTGGTCCTACACCTTCTGCCCGGTGGTGCACACATGGAAGGACCTGGGGATCCGATTCTGGCCGCGTTATTTGAAAGTGGCAGACTGCTTTAATAAAAGATCTTGTTCGGTTCCTGAAGGGATGCTTTGCAAACCTGCCAAATCCACCCATTTGGTCATTCTGAGATGGTTTTGCAAGAAGCCTGGACTCAGGTGTGTTTGGATAACAGTTCAGTATCCCGTCATAACAGAGTGTAAATGCTCCTGCTCGAACTGAACCCTAGAGCTCTTCCTCGAATGCACTGTCCAGAATGTATCATTGATGTATATTGTTTTAATTTTTTTCTAACAGAACTAGAGACAACCTGTTGCAGTCGGAACATGTGATTCGTATTCTTTGTGGAGCTGTTTGCTATTATAATCACCATTGTAAATAACTATAGTGGAATGACATGGACACTGTAACATGTAAAGTGGTGCCTGTTCATAAAAAAGCCCCAAAAGGTCAGTATGCCTGTAATATCGAATGTCTACTGTATCTCTGGTTGTAATATAACATTATACATATTTATATAAAAGAACATTTTGTGTTCTGAGTGCATCTGTTGAAGAAAGCTTTTTCCATTATTCGGAAAAGAAAGAGACTCATATACATTTCAGACTGGAGCTTATTTTTTACAGCTAATTGCTGTATAAGGGGAAAGGAACTGCTTATGTAAATTAAAAGAAACTATTTATTCTTTATGTTAATGTAGTCAGAATGCATTTTAAATAAACCACTCAAAATGGCTTGGATTGTCTTTATTTGGATTCTTTTGCATATTTCGTCTTGTCTATAATTCAATATTGAATTATTTTTAACTTCCTTCTTTTGTGCTTTACTTAAAAGACAAATAAAATAGTAAACAAAACATGTTTATTTTAACTCATTCTCTACTGATAATATTAGTGTTTTGCAATTATTTAGCATAGCTTAGCATAGATCATTGAGTTTCAGTATATGTATATATCTATATATATCACAAACTCAAAACTTTTTAACCTGTTTAACCTGATTTAATGCTCTGAGCTCTCATCTTGTTGATAGATGTGTAAAAAGTTCTTGTTGTTTGTCTATGTATAAACATTAACTTAATTTTAGATGAAATGTGCCAGATTTAGTGCAGGGATAAGCGTGTCCCTTAATTTCAAAACCCTTTGAAAAATCCCTGCAGTTTATTATCAATTAACCTATAAAATATATAGAATACAAAGTAGTATTAATAATAATTGGATCAATTAATTGATCCAATGTTTTTTGGTGTAATGTTAATATTACATCTTTATATATTTGTATATTATTATATTATACAATATTGAGAAAAGAACATCATTTTATGTACGGCATTAAGTCAGACTCTCTGTTTGCTATTTATAAAGCCATCCATGCTGATGTGACACTAATTGAGATTCTATTATTTTAATTTGACTCATGAAGTCAACCCTGGATAGTAATGGACAGTCGGTGATTCGTTTTCCTTGGAGGGAGTGGATCAGTTACTTTATTTTTTTCACTCTTAGACGCCATTCCGTCCTCAGACAGTCTGAAGGGTCTTTGTAAAAGGATTAAAAGTTAAAGACCTTCATTTTCAGATTCTTTCATTTAATCTGCGTGGCGCCTGAAACACATGCTGGATGATCACATGTAAAAACATTCTCTGCTCTGTCTCCTGGCTAAAGTCTATTGGCACGAAAAGAAAAACTTGACCTGGCAAAGGAATGAAGGTAGTGGCATTCCTCACTGTATCGATTCACCTCTACTTCTATTGACACACATTGTATAGATGTCTACACAAATCATTATTTATGGCTTAAAAGCTAAATTATGGATCGATTCTGTTTTTTGCTTTTGTGATGAACCAAAGTGGATCAACCAAAGCAGAAGATGTCACCTGTTTAACCTGTGCATCATCTGTGATACGTATCAACAAACAATTTAATTTTCTTCCTAAAACGCTAATGTCAAAATCAAGTTGCTGAACCAAAACCAGCCAAGACTTTGTGTTCCAGTTCGGAAACTGAATGTGTATTTTAGATCTCTGTCTCAAATGGCCGTCGGAGTGAAGCCCGACTGCGACCATTGCCCCGTGGTGCTGGTTGCAGAATAATTTCCGTCCAATGCAAGTCTATGGGAAAAAGTCAAACTTTAAAAATCTAAGAAATGACAGCTGTATATATACAGCTCAAAAGGCGGGACAATGTGATTGACAGCTATGCTGTACAGAGCAGACTTTTCATATTATGAGAAAGATCAGATACGGTGCCAATGACCAAATTGTGAGAATTTCTTCTTAAATTTGTGTTTAAAATTACAAATAAGTTTTATATAACAGGCTGTGTGTGAGAGGAGCATGTAAAACTCCTTCATGTTCAGCCGTCAATGGCAGCATCCCCTCATAATATCCCAATGGCAGTAGGCGTGTCACATTATCCATATTTTCTACTGGTATATAGTGAATACTCCTTCATGGTAAAATCTGCTAAGCAGAAGTCCAAAATGTGACAGCAATGTTTGAATTCTAGCTGATTTTTCAAGTGAAGTTGGCACCTTGTGTTTTCATAAAAAAAAGGTCTTTATTTAAAATAAAATTGCAGTTCAATGATTGGCTACTGTACTCTTTGAAAATTGTGTTGCAAAAAAAATCTTGCAAAAAGCTTCTCTGAAAGCTTGCTATGATCATGGCCCGGTCAGTCCGTATACCACTTAGTTGCCCACTTCTTTCTTATTTCTCTCTCGTTCCCCGTTTTCTCCTTGTATTATTTGTACCATGCTTGATTTTCAAGTCACATGATTAATGTACCTCTGTCTACCAGTTTAAATGCACATAGATCTTCCCAACATCCCAGGCAAATCAGTATGACCGTAAACTGCATGCCACCCACGTCCTGGAGCTCAGCCAGTACCATGAACATTCAGGTGAGAGGAACAGTTGCCCCCTCGACTGATGAAAGCAAGCATGGCCACCCAGGCTCTCTCTCTCTCTCTCTCTCTCTCTCTCTCTCTCTCTCTCTCTCTCTCTCTCTTGCCATGACAGAGCGGAAAAATCACCAGTCATTAAATCTTCAGATTGTTTTGTGCACAGACACTCCCTTAAAGAGAGCAGCCTCTGATTGGTGGAGCTCTGCTGCATATTTCCGAGTGTCTGGAGCAAATAGCTGGTGTGCAGTGAATGGAGGTTCATGGCAGACAAGGGAAAGATTGCAGGTATGGGCTAGAGACGGAAGGTGAGAAGTGTACAGCAAATGATCAATTTCAGAAGTCTTGCATTTCTGATTAAATGTCAACGTCACTCAAGCCCTACACCATCCAAAAACCCTGTGACCGTAAACTGTGTGTTAAATCATCTGACTTAACTCTTGAAATCATCTTGTACAAGCTTGTGAAACGTTTCAGCTATTTAGAAAATTCTGTAGTTTTAGCACAATTTTCTTGTTAAACAGTTTTCTTGCACAATTTTCTGAATTTTATAATAATCATAATAATAATAATAATAATAATAATAATCATAATAAAAATACTAATACATTTTATTTGTTGGAATCTGTCAAGACACCCAAGGACACCTGACATGGACAGATAATTTTCCTTTGCATTTACCGGTACATATATGATTCAGGTTGATCACACATTTTTACACACACACAAATAGTTGTCCTTTAATAGAGGAGGTCTCTGCTGCATGCATCAGTCATTTAGGGACATTCAGGGCAACACTGATGAGGAGAGACAACCAAACAAACTTGGGAGGCAAACAGTACCCGGAGGAAAGGTGATGTGAAAGCTATATGTGAACATTTCAAGAGATACAACGACACCTCAACCTTTGTTTGATCCAACATCTAGAAAAAAAATGACAACATTCAACATGACTTTTGGTGGCAGCCGTAAAGAATTATAAAGATCCATCCAACCATCCTCCACCCACCTCTCCATCCATCATCCTCCACCCAGCCCCTCATCCATCTGTCCATCCATCTATCCATCTGTCCATCCATCCTGTCCAGCCATCCACCCATCAAACCCTCAACACCCCACTACCCATCATCCATCCATCCACCTATCCTCCACCCACTCATTCACCCATCTTCCACCCACCCCTCCATCAATACATCCATCTACCATCCATTTTTGCGACTATTCATCCATCCTCCACCCACCCATCCATTAATTCATCTGTTCACCCACTCATTCATCTAATCATCTATTCACCCACCCATTCATCCACACATCGATCATCCATACATCCATCCCATCCTCACCCACCCCATCCATCCTTCATCCATACACCCATCCATCCTTCCTTCACCCACCCATCCATCCACCAACCACCCACCCTCCATCCACCTACATACATACATATATTCATACATGCATCTCCAGCCATTATCCATAGACCCATCCATTCTTCACCCACTCCATCCAATCAAGCATCCATCCATACCTAGATACAACCATTCATACCTACACACCTATATACATGCATCCTCCACCCACATACACATCAATTTTTACACCTATCTATCAATCATCCTTCCATCTGTCCAGTCATCCACACTCCACCCACCTATCCATCAATCCTCCACCCACCCCTCCATCCATACATCCATCTTTCCATCATACATCCACCCACTACCAATTTCAATTAATGCAAAAAATTCCCCCCACCCCACCTAAAGCAAAGACAAGATCAAAACAATGTAAAATTTCTACACAAAAAAACCTTCCCCCAATCACTTTTTGCGTCATTGTGCTTTTAGTGCAAAAAATGTACAAAAAACACCAACTCATCTCACAGTTCTTGTACTTCCAGGGGTTATCCTTTTTTCGCCACTAGATGGAACCAATTTATGGTCAATTTACATTTTAATTTGAATTATGTTTCATAGCTCTCGTGATAAAATTAATAATCCTATTGATACCTACACATTATATTTGAAATCTGAATTAAACAATAGCATGGTCACGCCATTTCTATTTAATTCAAAACAGCCACTGTGATTGGCACATGGACCGGTGCATGCAGAGACCTCGAAGAGTTAAATTTTGAATCTTTTATACATTTCAAAACTGATTATATTTGTTGGTCTCTTTGGTCTCCGAAGTGTTACTTTATTGGAATGGAGGGCCATAAATCTTCACCTCACTCAAATGTACAACAGCAAGGGGTAGGACTAAGGGTTTGTTTTGCAAATAGACACAATGACAGCAAGTTGTTCAATGTACATAAATTTTTAATCACATAAAGACTTTCCTTGGTCCTCCTTATACTGAACAAGCAGCCGACTGGAACAAGCAGCCAAAAACCTGAACAAGGCTCTAACACTGAAAGACTGGAGAACTGACAAATGATGTTGTTTTTAACATTTGTTATGAAATGTGTCACTTTATAGCTTCAACTTGTCAACGTTTCTCATGCTTCATGAGAGTTTGACATTCACAAACAACATGTGGTTTAACTTTTTCTTGCAGCCTACATTTACAGTTATGATGTTAGGAAGAGGCATGCATCAACTCAAGCCTCCGGCAGACATCTGTCAATGCTCTCCTCAAAGGAAATCACTTTTCACTCAAAACCTCAATGGCATTAAATATAAAATGTGGCCTCTGGTGCGATGTACATCAAACTGCTCCAGGCACCTCCTGGTCTTCACTAAAATGGTTTTGTTGAACACCTTTAAAAATGACCAGAAGCTGTTGTGTTATCTGAGGGCTCTTGAGTGTGATATCGCAAAGAAGTTCAGAGAAAGGTTAGCGTGATCTGAGATTCATACCAGAGATGATAGCGATGGGGTCCGGGTGATGATTGCGTGTCAGATGTTCTGAGATCAGAGCTCAGTGTGCACACACTTTGAAGTCAGTACCAGGTATGATTAAAGAACAGCTTCTTATTATTGTGATGAAAACACAAATCTTTTAAACTAAATGGATGAGATATGTGACAATAACAACAATAACAAATACAAGAAGATTTTTAAAGGTGTGAAATCAAGAAAGTCATAGGACTGTACACAAAAATCCCAGCTGTTTGCATATGAAGTAGTACATGGCACTTGTGTTTTATTTGCTGTGATTTTAAAACATGTAAATCAATCACCTGACGCAAAACATTATTATGCCTCTTCTCTAGATTAGCGGAATAAATTAAACATTTCAAGATTAATGCCAGTTTGTACACGCTTCTGCCTGCATTTCTTTAATAGAGTGTACACTCTGTTGTTTGCAGGTGGAATGCGTGGAAAGCTTACTTTTGGCTCTGTTATGTGCTGTAAATGTTTTCAGACTGGTCAGTGGAGATGAGCTACTAATGGAAAAATCTTTAAAAATTTGAATTAATGGAGAGCTTTTAAAAACAGAAAAAGATCTCAAGGCCTTCCAGACTAGCCAAAAGGAACACATTGCTCTTTTTTGAAAATAGGTTAATTATCTAGCTAGCTTTTAGATAGTAAGTTGAGTTAACATCCTTTCAGACCTTGTTGTGGAAAAAAGTGCCATTATATATATATATATATATATATATATATATATAAATGTTTGCGTAACAGTGTATAAGGTTCAGGAAAGCTTTGACTGTTTTTCTTTTAAATACAATTTCCACATTGTTTTTAAACCTTATCTTTGCTTTTTTTGTAAGATTTATGCATTTTGTTGTGTCTCAACATGTTTTAATTTTGTTGTAAAACATAAAGTTCTCAATTTTCAGATTTTGTCTGAAATGACAAAATGTTATACTCGTAATTCTATTTTTTTGTACAATTTCATGATTGTTGCGGAATTGTTGTGTAATACAATTTAAAATATTTCTAAACAAAATCCTGGATTCTCCTAAAAATCAAGCAATGTCACAAAATTTTAAAGGTAACTTATTAGAGCAAATTGCAAATTTGTAAAAAAAAATTCTCGAAAAGACCCTGGACTTCTATGGATTAGGTTGAAATGGTGGAAAGAAAATCATAATAATTTGCACACTGACCCTGAATAAAAACCTTACAACCAAAGAGTTTCTGAGCCCTTTGTTTCAGGTTGACAGCTGGCTTTTTTATATAAGGCCTCAGCTGTCAGTTTGAGCTCACAATCTCATCATTTCTCCCCTTACAATAACACTGCTCAAATATGAGAGATGGGAGTAGTTGAGTCGACTGAGGTTTAATCAAACCTCAAACTACGTCTGCCTTTTGTTCTTCTTGCATTTTCCTTCAAAAATTGGCAAACTCCCTCTATAATTATTCAGACATGGGCTCAGTGCCATTGTTTCACCCTTCGCTGTTTATATTGTTAGGGATAGCTTCATTTTCCGTAGTATATCCAGGATTGCTTCTGTTGCATTCATAACAGTTTGAAGAAATCGCGTAATCCTTTGCTGAAAGACAAATGTACGCTTATGATGTTGCCACCCATATTCTTTGCTCTCAATATTTTCAGGATGAAGTTTCACAATCCTGTTGTCATGCTCGGCTGTTTCAGATATTTACAACAGATTAGATGGATGGATGTCATTTTTATTTGTAATGAGGTGGAACACATTATTAGTTCCTGTGGAAATGGTATTCTGTTGTGTGCTAATTAGCATCAGGGAAGCTCAAAAACTGTACCACTGAGAAAATTGCACCAAAGCAGAGCAAGCAAGGCCCCAAAACCCTTGCCTTTCCAGTCCATATTAGTTTTTTCGTCATCCTAGAAGAGGTTTTTTAGATGGCAGCACAGTCTCGAGCTGAAGTAGGAACTATTTGCTTTGCATTGATCCTGTTCTCAAGAGCAAGATACATCATGAATCTGTCTGTGGCTGTTTGAAGAAGGTTGGACTGCTGTTAAAGTATTGGCAAGATGATCCATAATAAATGCACCCAGCAGACTCTGGCGCCACTCTTGCGTGTGCTGCAGCATATGAGCATCACTTTCTGTATATGTGTGCAAGAGAGAGACAGACAGCATGTGAGTGCATGTTTTAGTGTCTGTATATGTAATGGAATCAGCGTTTATAATTCCATTTGAATGATGGCCCCACTATTTATTTCCAAATGAATGCTCAGAACTGAAATGTTGTGGATCACAGCTTTTCTTAGCATGAGGAGCGATGGAACAGAAGAAGTGAATAGCCGTAAAGAAAACTGGCCTTAGCTGTCTATGCAAGGTATTCCAAATTAAACAAATGGTGGTTTGATGGATGGAGAAGGCAGGAGTTTTGTTAATCCAGATTTTTTTAAAATGAATTCATCATCTTTTTTATGCTGTTTCTAATGTTTTACTCCCAAACAAACCTGCTGTGGTTATTATAATTATTTTAATCAACTAATCTTTCTTGAAGGATGGGCTTCTTTTGAACACACAGTGGCCAAAGCACAAAGAATTTGTGTTTTTGTAAATTAATGATGACTTGAGACTTGACGGTTGTGTGGAAGACCATCATTGACTCCCTCCACAAGGAGATCATGATTTTATTGTGCAGTTGGATGTAGGATCTGTACATAAAGCCAACATGCCACATAACTTTGATTCTGTTATTTATGCATTTGGCACATGCTTTTATCCAAAGTGCCTTACATCATACTCACATTAGTTTTTGAATCAATATGGCTTTCTCTCAATATTCAAAGTTTTGGCTCAAGCATGGATATACAGTAGGTGGATGAATGCAGTGGGCTATAGACGATTCTTCCAAAATTCAATAAACATTTAATCATTTATATCAACCAGTTAAGGCCTATTTCGTGGTCATGACAAACTTTCATCATTTGCATGTAGAATAGGGAAAATGCGTCCCCTAGTGGTAGAGTGAATATAACCATTACAGAATACCTGTGCCGGTTGTTGAATAGAGACGGATCATATGGCAAGTCTAAGGGGTCATAAACAGTCTATTTTTATACAAGTTTTAAAATTGAAATACTGCCAAAAATAGCATTTCAAATTGCGAAAGCACTCCAAAATAAGTGGTGTCAATGCAAACACAATTATTATTTTTTGCAAAACCTGCCCAAATACATAATGCAGTTTTTTTAATGTACTCTGACAATGCCTTTTATGACACAGTCGGCTTAGCATAAAGCACTGTTTAAAATGTTTTGAACATGCTAAAACATTTACAATGTTGTGTCTCTGCATAATGATTTTCAACAGCCATTAAGCTTGATCTACTCTGACCCAATCAGCAATGAACAGATTCAGACTAATTCAGCACTGATATAGTGTATCAAATGACTTACCCAGTAAAATGATAAATTGGCTATAATATGTATTAAAATATAATGCGTGTTTGATTTTTTGCTTTACATAAATAGGTAGAAATACACTGTACATTCAAATAAACATGATTATAAAGCACTTAAAAATCCACTCACATTTAAAACTGATCAATGCATCCAGCATCACACTCACATTAGTTTTTGAATCAAACTTTTTAAACGAATCAATATGGCTTTTCCTCAATATTAAAAATTTTGGCACAAACATGTATATTCAGTATGTAAATGAATGCAGTGGGCTATTACTGCTAGTATTAGTATTTACTAACAGCAAACCAGTTGCAGCTTATTCCGTGGTATTTAGCATCAGCATTGTTTTTATACATTTTAACTGAGAAAAATGGCTAAGGTAGTTAATTGTAATTCTCAAATAAATGCTTTTTTTTAATTGAGCACTCTTAGTGGAAAATAACGTTTTGGGGGCAGAAATGGAGCATGTGATTATCTACTCAACAGATGTATCGCTAACTATTTGCTGAATTTGCGAACAAATGCATGCAACACACAGTGATACTATAAATATAAAATTTTCTCATTATTTATCCTCTCAGCATTATTTTTTTACTGATATCAGGGACCGACACTCAATAATTTTCTCAACTAATTTTAGATTAGTTGTGAGATATCTGGCAGTGACTGACTCAAGACAGTCTAGGGCAGTGTCTATGATGCATTTTGTTGCATGTGTGGACAGAAGGATCTAAGGGATTGCCATTTCAAAGGATGCAGATTCATGAGTAGTGGAGAGATGTTGAGGGCTCTACATGGACCTGAGTGACTGAGGGAACTAAGGGATAAGCAAAGTTGTCAGCTATGATGGAGGTGGTTGTAGGGAGTTGAAAGTTCTGAAGAGCTTACAATGATCCGTAGATGTCTGAACCTTGTTGTAGTAGTATGGCCTCTTTGGCTCATGTACTCTGCTTGCGAATGAAGCAAGTAAATAGTTGCAAAGTCTGCGTGGATCTCAGCAGATCGATGAGTGAGTGGACCTTTGTTCATTGATAACTGTGGACCGGAGAAGAGGAGTTTTACGTGTTCTGGACGAGAGTGGGAAGAGCTTCTAAAGGCATGAAGTTAACGTGGAGCAGAGCTTTTCGGTTACTTCATTTATGTTGAGTGTGGAGAGCTGTGTGGCTGTGAAGAGAGGTAGGGTCAGCAAAGGTAGGAATGAGGCTCTGTCGTAATCTGGGATACCAAGGGTCAAAGAACTGGATTGTGGTCGAGGCAAGGAGGAATTTCAGTCAAGGTGTTTATTGCACTACCAGTGGACAAGATGAACTCAAACAAACTAAAACTCACTACTAAACTGGGTCAGCTAAGTCTTACTAAAGGGTTTAGAGTGGTGGATCCAGCAGCAAATGGAAGTTAGGAGAGTCCATAAGCTCTAAGCAGAGCTAAGTGCACCCATTTTCTAGGTGAACTTGCGTTTGTAAGGAATATCAAGTTCAGTTATTCCTCTCCCACTCTCTTCTCCCGAAAGAATAAACTTGGGCTCTTTTATGGGAAAACTCAAAATGGATCACACTCAACTTCACAACTCAAGATATCTGACAAACAAGATATATCTTAAATTGAAACACATATGTATACAAAAGATTTTTAATAACCATTTTCAAACAACTATAAACTTAAATACCAGATACCAGAGATCTTTCACAGAGAGTTCTAAGGACTCCCCCACTGGAAAGGGAAAATGGAAAAGTTTGGTCATGTGACCTTGAGTTGCTAAAGAACTCATTAAACAACCAGCCTCTGAGCCTACACTTGTCACCAACACAACTCAACCTTAATTAGTAAATAAAAATAGTGATGGGAAGACCCTGCTCCATCACAGGGTCCTCAAATAGTGTTCCCAATGTAACTGATGGGAGGGTACATATGATCATTTTTTGCCTAAAATGAACATATGAATTATAAAAATGGTCAGAAATATATTTTAGTGCAAATGTGCCCTGTTCTGGGGAGCAGATTCTTGTGTATATGGGGTCCCAGTGGCTTCCTGATGTATGAGTGACAGAGTGACAAATACATTTTCCCATTGCAAAAGTAGCTGTAACAGTATTGAGTTTTTAGCGCCTTAACATCAGTAAAAAAAAAAAAAAAAAAAAAAAAAAAAAGATAATTATCAATGCATCTGTTGCTTGTCTGGCCATATGTCTTTTTTGGAGCTTTAGCAGCCCCTACTGTATTAGTTGATCAAGTGCTCCATACCAGTCCCCTGCTGCTTCCCCCTGAACTACCTCATACATTTCTATCAAATGTAAGTGGATTTTGAGGGGCGTCAAAAACATATTTATTTTTATGTACAGGTTAAATTATCTTCTTTTTTCAACTAAAACTCATAATCTGACATGCACTATTTGTAATAAATATTACAATTCCGTAACAATGTTATTGGATGAGTTTATTGGTGTACTTCAATTAAAACCCCTATGTTGAATTACTCTAATCTGGATCTGTTCATTGCTAATTGGGTGAGAGTACTCGAAGCTAAATAGCTGTTGAAAGGAAAGGGAGGATTTCATTATGCAGACAATCAAAACGACATTTACAACATATATTTGCTTGTTCAAAACCTGTTTTAAACAGCACTTTAAGGCAAGCCAAAAAATAAACTGCAATATTGAAATACAATAAAAACAGCATTAATAACAAAGTTGTGGGAGAGATTTCGTTTATTGTTATGCCATTCAGATTGACAATAATTTTTCTATGCTTTCGTTGTTTGAACGGCAGTTAGAAGAAGTCCATATTTTAAAACGCTTATAAAAATATATATAATTTATGACCCTTTGAACTTACCATATAATACAAACCTACTTCTAAAATATCACAAACAGATTATTTTCTTTCTTTTTTTCTTTCTGAAATATAATAGGCTAGGACTTGGCAATACAGATTTTCCATCTTTATATTTTTCACTTCTACTAGTTTAAATCAAATAGAACAGTACTCCAATGAGAATCTCAAATGAGATTCAATATGATTGGGAATTGCAACAATGGCAAGAAGTTACAGAGTTGCACACAACTCGCTATTGTTTAATTGAGATTTCAAATATAGGTTTCAAACAGGTTTTTATATTTTTGGATTTAAACAAACATTACAAGAGTTGTCTTACACATATCTTTGAAGGTAGTTTGAATTTAAATGTGACAAAATTCCAGATTCATTGTAAAGATCCCAAATCAATACCATCAGTGCCATCTAGTGGTGAAAAGAACAGATACATCTCTGAAGTACAGTACCTGTGATATGGCCTGTATTTTTTTTAATTTCTGGTTTAAAAAACACAATGGAAGACAAAGTGTCTAGAGTTTGGGAGAGGTTAATCTGGTTTTGTGATACAACATTCACATTGTTTTGGCCTTGTTCTGTCTCAACACTTTTGATTTTTCTTATAAAACATAAAAACTGTTGGTTCTCAATTAATTTTTTTTTTTGCAGTGAAAAAAGGACAGAATGCAATACTTGTTTTTGTACAATTCAGGTTTATTGTGGAATTATAGTGTAATGTAATGAAAATACCTTTCTAAAAATACAAATAGATTACATGTTTACACTGGTTAACTTTCCATAAATTCCAACTCAGACTTTACAACTATTTCTTCTTGTCACAAATGAGTTCCAATCACAGAAAAGTCCCTTTTCTTATTTCATTTAGATGTTGAGCAAATTTAGTGAGCTAGAATTTAATTTGATGTTGATTTTAACCTTATTGACCATTACTAATATGAAGAATAATACTTAAATCTTGAGATAAAGAAGATATTTACACACATATAAAAAGACCACAAGACCAGCCATGTTCTGACCAATTGCTAAGAAATGTAAGAATCTCTAGACCTATAGTTGTGCAAAGGTGATGCCATTATTTTTACTTTGCAGAAAACTTTTTCCACTTTCACTCATCACTTCGTACACAAATATATTTAACCAAAGCAGAATGTTTGGAAAATGTGGATGATATTTATAGCTTCTCCGTTGAGACCCTTTCTTTCTCTACATAGATATTACCTCCCAAATCTTGCAGCTACATTAGAGTTATTCAAGCTGGCAAGCAAGCATTGGAGGAGAGACCTGCACCCACATGCTGGCACGAGGAGAAGTTATCATGGATTAACGTCTTGTTTCAGCTCAAAGGAATGTCTCATCAGAACTGCCTGGGCGAGAATGGAGGAGCGGGCGAGTGCGGATAGGGAGGTGTTGAGTCAGTGTTTCCATGGCGGTGCTGGAGAAAAAAAGTATGGGGCTTTCTCTGTTCAGTGACACCTCATTGACAGGTCTATCAGAGAGGTCTGCTGATGTGTCCGGAGCCAGGCGGCTATACCAAAGAACTTGTTGGAGTCAATCTGTCGGCACAAGCTCCTCCAAGGTCTCACCATAGTGAGAGGCGACAAAGTTCTTGTCTACATCTGAGAGATAAAGTCTCAGGAAGACATACCATATCACCAAGACCAATGGAGCTTCTTGGATAGTCCTTGTGAAATCGTTTAACCCTTAGAAGCCCTGGGCCTTTTTGAGCATTTTTTACTACTTTACAATTTGCTCTAATAATTTAAAACAGTTACTGTTTAATACAACCCCAGCTTCTTTTTTCCCACAAATATTTGTTCATGGCTTTACACAATAATTTTACAACATTCCAAAAATTGAACCAAAAATGCAAGTTGCAACAATTTTTTTATTGCAAAAATCTAAAAAATTTTATAACAAAAACCTAAATACCTACAAAAAGCAAAGACAAGGTCATAGCAATGCTACAATTGTTTCAAAAGAACAGGCGGAAATCTTCTAACCCTTGTACATTGTTCCAAGCACTTTTTATGCTATTGTGCTTTTTTATGCCAGAACTTTGAAAAACACAAGCCATATCACAGGCATTGTACTTCAAAGGTTTATCACCACTAGATGGCACTGATGGCACTGGTTTGGGGTCTGTAAAATTAATGCACATTTTCACATTTAAATTTAAATTACCTGCCAAATTATGTCATAACTCTTAACGTAATCTACGATGGACTGGCGATCTGTCCACAGTGTACCCCCGCCTCACACCCAATGTGTGCTGGAGATAGGCACCAGCAGACCCTCGTGACCCCAAAAGGGAATAAGCAGGTTGGAAAATGAATGAACGAACTTATGAATGAATGAATGAATGAACTCTTGTAATGTTCTTTCAAACAAAAAATGGACTACAACTCCCATCAGCTCCTGGTCCGTTGTCAATGTTGTTCTCCCGTATTACTTCCTGTACTCCATCACTGGCTTACTTCTTCATTTGCTTTATGAGTTCCTTCCACCTGCTACTAACTTATGCCATTTTTAATGGGTTTTGTTTCACAATCCTCTCTAGGGTATGGTTGTGCTTATTGTTCACTTTTTTCTTACATATTGCTTCTTGTTGTGTTTAAAGACCACCAATTTGCAATAGTGCACGAAGCAACTACTTTTTAGAAATGTTGGGCAACACTAACTATGAGCATGTTCGGCACTCAGTACATATTTGAGCTCCTTTTGCTTGAACTCCTGCACCAATGTGGCTTGAGATGAAGTCGATTCGTCTGTGGCACTGCTTAGATGTTTTGAGAGCCCAAGCTTCTCTGATAATCTTGTGTATTGCACCTTCAGTCCACTCTTTGTAAAAATGCCATTTTTAATGGGTTATGTTTCACAATCCTCTCTAGAGTGAGATTGTCCCTAATACTTCTTCACTTTTTTCCTACATACTGCTTCTTGACGTTGTGTTTAAAGACCACCAATTTGCAATAGTTTATCTGCTGAGAAAAGCATGACACTATAAACCTAAAATAGTCATGGAAAAAATAGTCAACATAATCCTCCTGATGCTTTGCTCATCTTTCCCTTAAGCTTGCCATGTTTGTTAAGCCTCAGTTGTAAACCTGCTTGTTTCCTGGCTTAGCCATTCTTGAATGTTGCAGTCATGGGCATAGTCTGAGAAAATCCTCTCAGAAGAATGTGTCTGTTTGACAGCTAACAGCTAATAATGGATGAGAGTCCAGAATATTGTAGAGCTTCAGTTAGGTGCTGACATGTTATGATGGAATAAAAGTGCTATATTGGTCTATTGAATTCATATGCCAACTGGATTACCTCACATTTGGACAAGTTATTAGCCATGATAGCTGAAAAAGCATGCTTTTTGTACAGTGGGAGAACACTACAGGTGCTTGTCATACACTTAGATTATCATGATGGATTTATTTAAGTGAATCCGTTCAAAAAGTTAAACTTTTAGATGTATCATTCATACATTTTTCAACTAATATGTTCCAAGTGTTTTATTCAGTTAGATTTTGATGATTAAAACCAACAACTAATTAAATTCCAAACTCAGGAAATTGTAATATTACTTACGATTAAAAGAAAGAAATGTTGGGCATCTGTAAGTATGAGAATGAACAGCACTCAAAACGTAATTGAGCAATGTGGCAATCAGTCTGTGCCACTGCTCAGGTGTTTTGAGAGCCCTGAAAGTGGCCTTGGCTCTTCTGCATTGTTGGGTCTGGTGTACCGCATCTTCCTTTTATATGAAGTTAGGGTCAGGGGGGTTTGCTGGCCAGTTACAAACAGGGATACCATAAACCTAAACCAAGTTCTGGTAGCTTTGGCACGATGTGATATCTGAATCCCCAAAAAGTTGGTCAGTAACCAGAAACTTGAAGTTCTAAAAACCACCTGGCATTGATCTTGGACCTCAACAAACAGTCCTCTCTGTGTAAATCTGCCATTTTGAATGGGTTTTGTTTCATAATCATCTCTTGGGTGATTGCTTGTTCATTTTTTTCAAACACATTTTTCCTTTTTTTCTTGAACTCCTAATAATGCTCTTGAATAAACCATCCTCTTTTGGAATGACCTTTTGAGTCTTGCCCTTCTCGTTTAGGTTTAGAAGTTAGGTGTAGAAAGGAGGAGCTCCAGAACATTGGAGGCAAGGGTAATGGTTAGGTTTCAGAAGAGAGAATTAAAGTAAAGGCCTCTAAACACTGATCCAAATAGAGATTTGCTTTTTGTCTTCGTCAAGGAAATATTGATGCAATGATGCTTCCTGCCTGAAGATGGCGTTTCCGGTACAACAGATGCTCACCGCTCAAACAGGAAAGTAAAATAGCAAGAAGAAGATGACAGAGAAGAATTCTATAGCAGTCTAAGCGGATTATAGTGTTTTATCACAGGGAGCTGTTTGTCAAAAATGTGAAGAAAAGAGAGGATTTGTGGTACGGTATTTCTTTCCTGTTTCCTATACAAAGTTGATATTAAAATGGCTCTTTTACATCCTACCCATATATCATCAAAAGAGCCAGGTTTCATTGGTCATTCTCCTTGTGAAAATCTTTGGATCCAACATGGCACTCCTAAACTCTTTTTTCATTGGTGCATCTGGTTCGGTCTGATATATGATGTCCCGTTGGTGCCCATGCTTTAATATCAAATTCGGGTCTTTTTGTACAGGCTTGAGTTTAGAATGTCCAAAGCTCCTCCCTTCTGTTTGTCTATAGCCCCAACCCTCCTCTCTGACACTCTGCATCAGCAGTTACTCTGAATAAATTCTCTAGTCTAAGATATTGATGTAATAATGACCAAGTCCTGGCACATCGGTGTTCCTGCAACAACAATAGGCAGTTGATTTCAAGCAGCGTTTCTCAAATGAGAGCCTATGAGAGCTTCGAGGAAAGATAAAAGCTCAGTTTTTGCAGTTGTATGTCGAAAAATGGCACTGTAGCACTCTTTAAGGCGTTTTGTCGTTTTTTAACAGTTTGTCACAGGTGAATGAAAATTGGCAAGCATGTGTAGTGTACCAAGATTTAAAATAAGTAACATGAATTGCATTTCTAAACTTAACAGGAAGTTGGTTATTTTGCAAAACCCTCAAAAAATGGCCACTTTAGCTTGTGTCGTATTTTGACAAACTCACCAGTTTGTTTATCTTCAAACTCCACCAGTCTTAACTTAACGCATTTGGGTTTTGGTAAGCTTTTTTGACATCTGTAAACTATGAGTGAAATGTGATCATCAAAAGTCGAAACTTTACCATAAACTCAGCCACAGAATGATCGGACCCAACATTGTTATTAGTCCACATTTGCAAAATACACTCCCAGTCCCAGGTGGCCACGGGAAAAATTCATACAGTGCTCCTTTTGCTCGATTGTTACATCTGTGGTAAGAATACTGTCCAAAAAACAACAACAGAAAACTCTTTCATTGTGCCCCCTGGAAGTCTCAACACCATATTGTGGTTCAAATTATTTAATATGCCTGTATTTTTTGTGTAATTTTAACAATTCTTGCTTGAATACATTAATTTATGATTGGCTATAGTTCATAGTGTAACAAATTGGCTACTGAAGTGCAATAGCATCAAAAGTGCGAGAGCCGTTTGATGCTGCTTGCAGCTTTAATTCAAATTTTACTCTTCAGCATCTGCATATTCTTAAAACAATTCAAGGAGAACCTTTTCACATATTTTGTTGACGTTCATCAATTAAAATGTATTCAACAGCAGGTTCAAGTGTATCTTGAAACTTTGTCCTCTACGTTTATCGTTCTGGCTGTCGTGCATTAGACTTTGGATGTTGTGACTAATGTGTCCTGCACCAGAAGCAAGAAGGATGAGCTGTGCTGACAGTGTCCTGTAATCGTAGTAGATTGACAAACACAGACAGGGGGACAGAGAAATGTTATTGCACTGGAAGATGGATGGGAGTCTGGTGCATGTGCCAGGGTGAGACTCCACATTTCCAGACTGGCCCTCCTCTGGCGGGGAGCTGACTGCGTGTGTATGTGTGCGTGTGTGTGTGTGTGTGTGAATAGGTTTGGAGGGGGCTACACTGCAGCAGACTGTTCAAACTGTTTATGCATACCAGCCAGCTCTGAGTGCCTCTTTGTCATGAGCTGTTTACTTAAACTTATTTTGGGAAAATTCCACATGACTGGAGGGGATTTCATCATAAATCATTGAATCTGCAGCTTTGTGTTATGATAACTTCTGTCAGTCATTAAGAAGCTGCTTTTCTACTTTGTTTTTCACAGAACACACTAGCATTCTGCAGCCTATTGTGAATGGAAGGCGGAAGCAATAACCTATGTATCTTGAAATCATTGAATTTAACCAAGAAGCGGTACAGTTACAAGTCACTCACTCACTATTTCCACTAGGTGGCATCATTATTTATTTAGTGAAACATGCTACATATAAATCAAGCCTAAGACAAGTCAATGGGCTTTTACATTTAGCATCATTTATCAAAAAAAAAAAATATTACTGCATCAACATAAATGTTATCTGGTAATGTACTTTGATTTCCCAATATATTCCCACTCAAGCTTTCTCTGACAATAATTCTTAAATATTAAATACTTTACATTTTCTTACACTTTTGCAATATTTCCAGGAGTCCATCATGATGTGCTGCACTGTAATAAAATAAAGCAGGCTATTGAAGAAAGTAGTGATTTTGCTCTTAAAACGTCGTCTGTTTGGAGTCTGTGTCCATCTGGTCACCATCAGCTATGGCTTTCGCACTGTTGGAGAAGAAATAAGGCAGATCAGATTATGAAATCTTCAACTCTTCTGTTTTTTATTTATAAATAGCCTCCAAATCCTTCAATTTTAGTGCTGTAATTTCAAACTGCTTGAGTTTAGAGTTGCAAGCTTGAAAATTCTTGAAGTGTAACTTTTTCAAATAGAGAGTGAATGAATACGGCTTTACATTGTCAAAGTTTGTTCCTCTAGTAAATGAATAAATCTATAAAAAAAGGTTAGTGTGAGAGTCTACGGAAATGATTGTCAGGGTTTGTGACCGAATTTGAAAATGTTACCAGTTTGGTCTGAATTGTTCCCAAAATCAACAAATTATTTTCAAAAAAATCTAACAAAAACCATTTTCAAGCTGAGCTAATGTGTGTGTAACATATTGTAAAAAAATTAATAAAATATATCAAAGCTCAATTGAAGCCAACCTAGTGGATTTCTGGTTTAATCTGGTTGTTCACTGGTCAAAGATGGTGACCATGGAGAATGCATGTTATATTCCCCTAGTAACCCAAGTATTTGTAATTAGTTACTGCACAATGACTCCAGAGTGGTTAACATTAAAGTGCTTTCATTATTCTACAACAGAATTAATCAGATAGAGGAAATGAATAAATGAACGATAGAAATATTTTATATTTATATCTATTTATATTGAGGTAAAAGCTGGTGAGTGTAAAAGCTCAAAAACAACTTTGAAAGTGCTTGAAAAAAGTATATGAATCAAGCTTTTAAATGAGTTTTTTTTTGTTGTTGTTGAGAGTTATTGCTCAGGTGTGAATTCAGCCTTTAAGTTACATTTATTTTTTCTTATATACGCCTTTAGTATTGTAATTGTGGTCCTTGCTCTGATATGGCCTCGGGGCTTTTGCACCGACTGTAATACCTTTGACTAACACGGCGTCTTTTATGCACATTGTATGATGTAACAACAGCAAAGGCAAGCAATAAAAATCCAGCCACTGCAGCAAGACCAATGAACACGTTCTGAAGACTCGACTCTGAACCATCTGTAAGAAATAAAAATTGTCTGATCACTTTCAAGTTGTGTAATTTGTGATAAGATGGTGATGAAGCTGTTAATAGTTCAGGAGGTCATGCAGTGAAGGACAGGGTGAAAGAGCGAGAACACTTTCCTTGCAGATTTTAATCGATTTGCTGAGAAAGCTAAAGGAGATCTCATGACATGAATGGTGCGACATAAAAATTGATCAAGAGGTCTTATCAAGGTGCCATTTCTGATTGTGAGCATGATAAGTTGTATATCGGCAAGATTTCAAAGATTTGACCAGAGTTAGACAGATTCCAATCACCAACTGGTAGACGATTTCACCAACAAAATAATAAATGAAGATACAGTACAGTGCAACACAGCAGGAAGAGATTAGTTTAACATTAAAATATTTGGATTTTAATCACCTCCAGTCTCACAAGGCTTTCCATTTGATATCAGCATGTGTTTGGTGTGATCCAGAGAGCCGTCATTGATTTCTGGTTTGATTCCCAGCAAGTGGCACATTAGTGCATAAACATTAACCGTCTCAAATGGTCCAACCAGGAGGTTTCTGTGGAAATCAGGTCCCACCGCCCTGAAGAAAGGCTTCATGTCCATGATTTCATTGTCGTAGCCATGCTCTCCATTGTTTGTCTGGAATACGTAGAACTAGGAGAGCGTTCACAAAAGAATAGTTACTACTCATGAAAAAATAAACATGCTTTCAAAACAGATTTATTATGTTGTTTTTTTAAAGTATTTACCCCATTGATGACGTATCCTGGGTCAGCGTAGAGAATGAGGGGTAGGAGACGAGGATGGTTGGAGTAGTGCAGTCGAGCAGGCATGTCTTCTTTCTTGTACACATTAAGGTTTGGATGGCCTCCTTTTAAAGCGTTATAAACCTTATCCAGCATCCCTTCTTTGGGCAACAGCATCCCGAAGGGTCCATAATCCACCATGTGGAATTTTAGATCTTTGAAGGAGAAACCTGGGATTTTGGAGAGGACTATTTCCTTCACGTCCTCGCCTTTGAATATGGTGCTCATCCCATGGTCAGCGGTGATGATGATATTGAGCTGGTCACTGAGCCCAAGTTTCTGTGCAGATTCGCGTAAGTAGCCTACAGTTCGGTCCACTTTTTTCACTGCTTCACGTCGCTCTGGTGAATCTGGTCCAAACTCATGGCCAACTGCATCTGGGTCACCAAAATACAAAGTTACCAAATCTAAGTCTTGCTTGTTAAACCAGTCGTTCATCACTGTGTCCACTTTCTTCGTCCACAAAGTTTCATCTGTGTGGTCATAAAACCTGGGTTCCACTTCCCTCACTTGGACGGTTTCGTTTTGGTATGTAGCAGCAGTTCCAGGAAAGTGCATTGATCCTGCTTTAAGGCCCTAAGAAGGTATACATTTGATTCATGTCAGTTCATGTATAATCAACCAGAACATATGTAATATTATATTCAGTGATGTCTGGTGAGAGGTACTGATGGCATCAGTGAGATTCACAAAAATACGAACCATAGTATCACTGCTCTAATAATGGACAGGGGACGATTCTTCAGTTGCCAACTTTGTAGTTTAACTCAACACGGTATCATACGTCCTAGCTAAATTCTGACCCTCAAATTGCCTCTATGCTGAGCTGCCTGAACCCTGTATTAGAGAGCCTTCCAGAGAAATATATATATATAGCAAATAATTTCACATTTTTTTTGCCCAAAAAAACACCTGTAGAGTTATCTGTACTTGAATGAAGTCCATGTGCCTCCGATGAAAAGAATTGATGACTTTTGTGTAGAAGTGTTGCTTTTCTTTCTTCAGTTTTAAAAGCCCCTAAATCCAGTGCCTTCTTTTAAAAGTATTTCCTGCTTTGATTGAAAGTCCAATTCGGACAAATTCTTTGGTTTATATTACGGCTGCCACTAACAATTATTTTGATAATCGATTAGTTAGTCAGATAAAACCTAAACACTTCTTTAATTAGATTTTTTCTCATAGCTACATAAAACTATAAATTGTGTATTTTTTATGCATAAAAGTAAACCACATATAGTTCAATAATCTTTAATTTTTAAGCTTGTTTTTGAACAGTAAAACCTCTCTAAATTTTCAAAATATAAATGGAAAACTGTTGTACTTTTATTATTTTCACACTATGAAATTAGGACGAAAACATACTGAAAATACATTTAATTTATATTTTTAATAATAATAATAATAAAAAAACGTTTTTTGTAGAAATATATTGTTAAAAAAATACGCTGTTTTCAGCTGTTTAAACAATTTAAACATCTAAACTAATGTAAAGCTGTATAATAAAATTATATATGCATAAGTCAAGCCTCTTTAATTTATGTATGTAATTTAATCTATGTAAAACAGATTTGCTATTAAACAAAATATCTTTGTAGTGGAAACAACTTCTAAATGTCTTCATTAAAAATGAAAGGATAGATTTATGTTATTTGCATTCACTGGAAATTACAACAATTACTAAATATAATGTTCTACTGTTTTTCGCACCTTTTAAATTAAGCTAATCTAAAATAGTGCCATTTTAATTAATCACTATTGCTCATAAGGTGATTGTGCAACGAAAGATTTGCGAGATGCAAGCGTACAGATCGATTGCGACTGTCCCGAAGTTAGCAAAGCGTTTAAACAAAAGCATGTAAATGATAACTAACTTCTAAACATGATGAAGAGATACAATTTGTGTCTTGCCATCCATAACACCAACATGTTTTTCTGTTTAAGTGTTTGCGCTTGACTGTGGTACTTCTATACCATTAGAGCTCTGTCTTGCGTTTTCATCTTCTTAGAGGCGTTTAATGTAAAATGTTTCACTCCCACACCTTGGAACACTTGGGATGCATGTTTTTTCCATACTTTTCATCAACTTCCATTACATGAGCGGAGTCTATTTGTATGTGTCTTTGTGTATTTGTGCACATCATTGACAACGAAATTCATTATCGATTATTAACAGTTTCATCGATTAGTTGTTTCAGTCATAGTTTAGATATGTCATCCTCCATTTAAAAATGAGCTGCTAACAAAACAGCTGCACTTGACTAATTATTTACTGTATCTTTTTAATTCTATTATTCCTTGCCAAGACGTCCTAATCTCTGGGATCACCAAGGCTAGACAACGTTGTGCCTCAACTCATTACTGAAGATAAACCGGTAAATGTGAAATACTGTGTAAAATTGACTAAAACAAAAACATCCAAAATGGTAAGTTTAAAGGGAAAATACTCAAAATGGTACAGCCTCACCTACCTCCCCTGACTGAATGTCACTGATTGCAGCAGTTAAAGATGTACCTGTCGCTGAGCTGTAATCCAGATCGGTAGACTTCCATTGTCCCAGTAATCATCCACAAACTGTGTCATGTAGTATTGCTTCTTTTCCTGAGTGCTTGTGTTGAACCAGTTGTTATGAATCACACCGTGGTTCTCGATGTATCGCCCTGAGAAAATGACACTGGTCAGATATGCATCCACCGATCAGCTTCCGCTCAACAAAAAGAGGCTCAACTTCTGAAGAGGGACACCTTCAAACCAGAATAAAGTTCTCTAAGCAGAACCAGGAGAAAGTGGTGCATGCTGAAAATGTGTCCTTTGTTCAGATCTGACAAACGAGAGCTTTTTGACCATAGAGTGTTTGGAAAAAGAAGAATGATGCATTCAACACTAAGAATACCATCCCCACAGTGAAGCACGGTGGTGGGAGTATGATGCTTTTGTGATGTGCATTCAGTGCATTTGGTACAGTGGATCTGATTGAAGATTGAAGGAAATAGAAAACTATGAAAAATCTATGAAAGAGAAACCTCTTTATCTTGTTGAGAGCAACAGACTAACGGCTGTTATAGAGCAAAACATTGAAACGTCTGACATGCTCCAGTAGCTGAAACCATCATAGTATTTTAGTTATTCATTATATAGTAAACTATCTCAATTTCATGTGCTTTTAAAATTGTCTTCCTGTTAACCATCTCTTGGGGAAGAGTCAACAGAATTTCACTATTTCGCACCTCAATTTTGTCTATATGTGGCAGATATATCCTCATATAGGTTCTTTCCATGTGGTAACTGAAAGCTTGCTCTCTTTTTATTTAGAAATTTCTTTTTTTTTATTTCACTTGGTTTGATCGTTGTGGTTTGAGAGCTCTGTTGGATTTGTTTGCAGTCAGCATATCTGCTTTGTATTCTGATGCTGAGTGAAAGTCAAATGTTTGGCAGAAATTACACACTATTTTATCTCAGAATACAAATTAAATGAAGAAACCACGCATCTGTCACACACAAAATTACACACATTTACTAATTCGAACCTTCTCGGCTCTGAATATAACTATTGACCAATGATAGCTGCAAACAATATTTTAGGAGAACTAGAAATTAAAATTTTCTGTTCTACTCACCAGATAAAAGAGTAAAATGTGAAGGACTGGTGATGGTCAGGAATGGCGGAGTGACATACGTTGCTTTGACTCCTTCCTTTGCCATCTTGTCCAGGTTTGGGGTGTCTACATCTCGATCGTAGTCCCATCTGAAACCGTCAAAGCTGATCAGAAGCAGTTTATTCCTCACTGATTTGCAGAGATCTCTGGTTGGAGCGCAGTGGTCTCCTGGCATTAGGAGCAGTAAAATACCGAGTACCCTCATGAGAGGTATTCCACTAACCCGTTTTGCACTCATGATTAAGAATCTCTCGGTGCTTTGATGATTGCTCCAGACCTGCTTTTAACATGCCCTTTTGTCTGTGGTCTTTGCCGTCCCACTAAAGTTCACATAATTTCCGTTTATGAGATGAATTACATGAGTGTGCTATCTTTTCTTATCTTATCAAGTGGCTTATCAAGAGGTATGGGACAAATGCAATTGCGCAGCTTATTTCTGAGTAGCTTTTTCTGGATTTATGACTTGCTTATGAAGTGAAATATTATTTTATATCAAGTTACAGTCTATGACAATGAAGATAAACATCTAACCAGCCTCTTGCATTGCTTATCTAAGCTGCTTGTGTAATAAGGACAGAAAAATAGATGTTTATCATTCCAAAAAATGCTTTATATGGTGCTACAGGTATCTGTATTGAACAACAAATGTTAACTTGCAATAGCATTTGTGCTGTAGGAAGACCAGCTTCGTACTGTCAACATTTAAAATGCTTGGTTGAATTAATTAGAAAAATCTAAATAGATTTTTAGGACTACGTTAAAAAAACTAAAATCTATTTCACAATTTATTTTCCCTATGTTTCATATCTTCCTCATTGTTATTTCAGCTCAGTGGGCCTCGCAGAGATAACAACAATACTCCAGCAACAAATGTTTCTAACAACAGCAACTTCTTTTTCCACTGTATTCCAAATGATTAGAAAGGACCTTGAAAGAAGCGTATTACCGATGCTTTGACACGTTGCATTCCGAAGTGTAGGTGTGAGCTATTGTACGCCACAGGCCACATCTCAAGCACCATTCACGCTTGCATTCCTCGCTTAAGACCATGTTAAATGTTGCGAGAAATATATGTTGCTGAGTAATCCAAAAATTTTCCTCTTCAAGGTTTTTTAGAAAAATAACAATTTATCACCAGTAACGTTAAAGCACTATTTACAATGCTATTGTATATTTCTGCATGTTGTATTCCAAGGATAGTTTTTATACTATGCTTGAAATTTTATCTAAGTGCCAATAAGACATGTTTGCAAAGTTTGTATTTTGAAATTATTGCAATGTATTTATAAAGCACAGATTAATAACAATTTGCATTGACCAAAGAAAGGAGAGCACACGGACAGCTAGGGTAACACAAACATACAGCAGTTTAAATACCAAATGAAAGGAGGAGCCACTTGTTCAAGACCCTTTGAAGTGGTGGGAAAGTCGGGTACCTGTGTATCCAAGGCTCAGCCAACTAGTAGCTAAAAAGCTTTGTGTTGTGGCTAGAGATGTTCCCCTCCCGATACCGATCCCGATACCTGGGTGTGTATCTGTTTTTCGGCTCATGGTATCGGCCGATACAGAGTACCGATCCGATACCTGGGTGTGTATCTGTATATACAGCTGTAGATACTACTAGCCCTGTATTAATTGACAGAATTATTTTATGCTGTGCTTCAGATATATTAAAATATGGCAATGACAATAATCAATATGGAGATGAAAAAAAATTAATAGACATACCCTATCTTTTAAATGTGGATACTAGAGAGTAGCAACTGTATACAAGGTCTCTTCCTCGATTGTTGCGAATCGTTTCTTGACGGACTCAAGAAGATTGTTTTTCATTGTTTTTTTACCAGTGTACTCCTGGCTCTCCCGAGCAAGAAGCTGTTTTAGAACTGTAACGAGGGGATCACTTTCGCTGCAAAGCATACCTTTGATTGATTCAGCTATCGACGCGTGCGAGCCGCAAAACTCGTTAGCCTGCAGCACTGCACTTTGAAGAGTAAAAGATGACGGCGTCACTGTGTTTACCCAGTGTGCTGTGAAACTCAGTAAAGACCATGGGATTCGAGTTGCAGCTCCAGATGTGAGTAGTGAAGCTGATAGTTCGCACGTCCTTTAGTTTACATGAAATGTGTTCACGCACTGTCTTATAAAGCTTAGGGAGCGCTGTTTCTGGGATATATTTGTGACCAGGCAAACTGTACCGAGGCTCCAAATGTTCAATTAAGAGGTGAAAGCCCACGTTTTCGACCACTGACAGTGGCTGGTCATCCAGTACAATAAACTCGATAATCCTGTCGGTTATCTTTATTGCTTGTTGGCTGTCTTGTGTAAACTTTTCTCTTTGTTTGAATGAAGCTTCCAATGTTTGTTGCGTCTGGCACGGCTTGTTCTTCTCATTGATTGCTTGTGGCAACACAACACAACTTCCTGTGTTTGCATTCTGAACAGCGAAGAAGAATTGATTTCCCCTTTGCAGTGATAAGTAGGCATAACTAGGTTTTGTTTAGGAAAATGGTATCAGATCGGTACGTGGACTCAAATACTCGCCGATAGAGATGCCACATTTTTTTTGTGGTATCGGCAGCCACTGTTATCGGAATCGGAACAACCCTAGTTGTGGCCACATCAGTAATTAATCATTTTCAGAAATAAATTTATCCAAAACTGGACAAATACTCACAGAGTGGAGAAATCGCCTCAAGCCCTCCAAACCTGAGGAGAGACCATAACGACTGGAACTGTTTTATCATTTTGGAAATAGTAGAAGGTAATTTATTTTCTTTAAACTAACTTTGTTATTGGGTTTATAGTTTTAAAATATTGTTTATTAGTTTTTTAGCATTGTTAAACATTATGCTACTAAAGGTTTTTGCGTGAAACTTTATTGAAGCCTGCTTTGTTCTTTGTGTATTTATAAGTGTTTAGGTGTTGCATTAAATAACAAGTCAAAGTAGTTTTACACACATACATTTTATACAAAGGGTAAATAGTGATCTCACGGTCAACACGGTAATATGGCAGTGGAATATTTATAAAGAATCCATATCGGACTTTAAAATCTTGTCCAGATGTCAAATGAAGCAATAATCAATATTTCAGAATATTTCAAACTCAAGTATTAGTAAAAAATCTCAGCACATAATTCCTGTGACAACTCAGGCTGTTTTTTTAAAAGTAAAAAAAAATATTAAAAAGGAGCCAAATGAGCCAGTTTTGAACAGCTCTTTGAAGTGATCCCAAAGATCCGGCTTCCTCTAGTCATAAATCCCATCACTACTCTATATAGAATTAAACCGACTCTGAGAAAGAGTTATTTAATAATCCATTTTCTTCAGTTCTTTTCCATATCTACACAGGAAAATGCTAATAAAAAAGGAACTATTAAGAAGGACTTAATGCACTTCGAACAGAGTTAAAATAGAGTTTTAGGAGTTTAGTGGGACTTTACTGTTTGGTATTATGTGGAAAAATGTTTTCTGAAACTCTTGTGAATAGCCCTTGATGATGAAAGATTTTGGTTAAAAGTTGGCTCTGTGAATGTATGGATAATGGGTCACAGTTAGTTCATGGTGTTTTCTTCTTTTTAAGTTCACTTTTTTGAATTCTTCTTTGTATTGAACCTCAGCCGCATGAGTTGTAGATTAAGGTGGATAACATCTGTTTTACAAAAGGATGCACAGACCTGAAGAATACCTTTTATATAACCTGACGTAACCTTTATTATTTGCTAGTTTTCAAGGCGCCTCCATAAAAATGTCATTTGTCCTTCACTTTATGCATCTTTAAATTCAGGTATGTTCTCCTTAGTGTTGTGAAAAACCTGCCTATACACTCCAAATAAAAATGATTAGAATGTTTACAATATTTATTTAAATTGATTAAATGTAGTTTCCATTCCTTTTATTCTACTTTAAATAGATATTTACATTTCACAGTGATACACTTTTTGACACATTTCCATTATAATATTCCATTAGTTCCTAAAAGTTCCTCAAGAGTTTAATTTGTTCAAACAAGGAAAGCATAAAAGAAGTTGATCTGAAATGTTTTTATTTTTATGACATGTGGCTTTAGTATTTAAATGATCACAGGAAACAAAGTGGCAAAATGAACAGAAAGGGATGGGAAAGATTAGGATTAGGAATTGAACTCATGACCCCCGGTGCCTATGCATCCAGCTCACCATGTGACCATGTCTGAAATAATCACTTTCTGAAATTTTCCATTTTTTTTTTTATTTATTAATTTTCATTTTTGAAAGGATCACAATTATTGATATGGTCACATTTGCCAACATAGATTTCAAATAAAAAAAAAATCAAAAGCTCCAAAGTTTACATATTCCACATGCTTTTTTTAAACATAAATTTTATCTATATATATAATCAGTACTGTTTTATCACATTCCAGCCATTTCACAACATTTTGATTAGCACAAACATAAAGAAAACCAAACAATTATGTTGTACGCACACTGCATAAATAAGGATTTATCTATTTAAAACTACAGCCATTACATACAGAAATTTAAAAAAATAATGGTCTACATGGTTTGTTCTGTATCATTGACCTTTAAAAATACTGATGGTATTTAGAATGACGTTTGCTTGGAGTCAGCTTGCAAACCATCTTCACCTTTCCGCTTTTCACTGCTGGAGGATAAAGATGAAGAATTAATCAAAAATACCAACAAGAAAAGATCTAAAAATGATTTGAAGCTTTCTTGCCTACTTTGAGTTACATTTGAGTCGTTTATAACCGTGATAGGAAGTAAGAACCACAAACACGAAGAAAACAAATCCAGCAAATGCAGCAAAACCGATGAACAGGTTCGGAAGAACACTTGACTCTTTAGCATCTATAAGAACAAAGAGCGAGAAAAAATGTATTTATTGACCTGCATATACCTGTACATTAACATGAAACAGTTTATATTTGTTTGTCTGTTAACATCATTGATAAAGACTTAAAGACAGCATGCCCTGTTCATAACGTCAATAGAGACCCCAAGCTTTATTTTTAAAGGAAATGCATTCATTTGGCTCTACCTCCAGTCTCACAAGGCTTTCCATTTGATATCAGCATGTGTTTGGTGTGATCCAGAGAGCCGTCATTGATTTCTGGTTTGATTCCCAGCAAGTGGCACATTAGTGCATAAACATTAACCGTCTCAAATGGTCCAACCAGGAGGTTTCTGTGAAAATCAGGTCCCACCGCCCTGAAGAAAGGCTTCATGTCCATGATTTCATTGTCGTAGCCATGCTCTCCATTGTTTGTCTGCAATGGGTAAAACTGAAAGGAAATGTACAATATTAGATCACATAAATATATTTGTTATTTATTATCAATGGTATTTACCCCATTGATGACGTATCCTGGGTCTGCTATTAAAACAATTGGTAGGACTCGAGGATGGTTGGAGTAGTGCAGTCGAGAAGGCATGTCTTCTTTCTTGTACACATGAAGGTTTGGATGGCCTCCTTTTAAAGCGTTATAAATCTTATCCAGCATCCCTTCTTTGGGTAACAGCATCCCCATTGGACCATAGTCTATTAAATGGAACTGTAGGTCTTTATAGGAGAATCCTGGGATGTCTGTAAGGATTATTTGTTTCACTTGGTCTCCTTTTAACACAGTGCTCATCCCATGGTCAGCGGTGATGATGATATTGAGATGGTCACTGAGTCCATGTCTCTCAACAGTTTCTCGTAGGTAACCCAAAGTTCGGTCCACTTTTTTCACTGCTTCCCGTCGCTCTGGTGAATCAGGACCCTTTTTGTGGCCGGTTTCATCGGGGTCACCAAAATACAACGTTACAAAATCCAAATCTGCATCTTTAAACCAGTCCTTAATGACTTTATCTACATTTTCCCTCCACACACTTTCATTAGTGTAGTCGTACGCTCTTGGTTCCACTTCCCTCACTTGGATGGTTTCATTTTGATATGTGGCAGCAGTTCCGGGAAAGTGCAGCGATCCTGTTTTAAGACCCTTTTAAAGTTACGTTTCAATTATTACAGTGAGACACAAACCAAACGTAATGTTATATCAGAAATTGCTGGTGATCCTGCACAAGATTATCTTATTATCAGCTTTGTGATGTACCTGTCTTTGAGCTGTAATCCAGATCGGTAGACTTCCATTGTCCCAGTATTCATCCACAAATTGGGTCATATAGTATTCTTTTCTTTGCCGCGTGGTTGTGTTGAACCACACATTATGAATCACACCGTGGTTCTCGATGTACCTTCCTAGGGGAAAAATCATCACCATTTTTCGATTATTTATTTGAAAGATCATTGGTATCATTGTGATTGAACGTTACGTGGGAATTATTCAAACCCTTGCTATTTTTATTTTGCAAAGGCAGTTTGAAAAATTCCGAAAACAAAATTAAAAATGGAAGTGATGAATAAATCGACAAAAAAGTAGTGAATGAACAAAACATAATCTAATTGTATCTTCAATACAGCCCCAATTTTTTCAGGTGCACTTACGCTGCAGACACAATGCAGACGAACGCATTGTGAAACAACGCTACGCAATTAATGCCAAAAATGTGTAATTTAGCCAAATCTGTTGAAATCGATAGTAAACTTTTACGGTCAGACGCAAGTAATTTCTAAATTCTAAAAAGCAGCTAAATTTTCATTGTCCCACATTTTATTTGTTTAAAACTATTGCTTTTGGTGTATTTAGAGACAGAGTTGAAATGCATATTTCAGTGGTACAGTAACAGATCAACACGCACCTCATTGTCGAAGTTGAACAGCATTCGGTTATTTATGAGCCTCAAAACAAGCTGTTTGTCAAGGACAATGTTTGGGATTAAGCCGCTGATGCTGCCAACACTGAAGTACTCTGTGTGTTTTTATCTCTTACAGACAACGTGATAACTCAAACTTTTTTCATAATTTAGAACAAAAATTGCATTTATATTACTTTTTCATATATCTATACGTTGTAGATTACCATGGCAAATGTAATGTAATAGCGTATTGACACTCTGTTGACATACGCACTGAAAACGTCTGCTGAGTAAAACCCAATTGGCTGCAAGCTGCGTCGATCCTCAGACAACACGTGTGAAAACAGTGTTACAGTTTTAGAGGAACTCCAAACTAAAGATTTATTGTGGATGTAGCTTTCCCATATCCTTCTTTCTCTTCAGGTAATCCCAGAGAGAGCTGTAGATCAAGGCCTGTCGGGAAACAACGAATCGGGTTTGGTTCGGGATTAATTTATATAATTGTACACATCAGGCTCAAGTTGAGCTCGGGCTGGGCTTGGGCTCAGCGGTGCTTAGATTGCCTTGAGAGACACGATTATAGAGGCAGAGGTGGTGAAATGTTGAGATCAGGACTCTGTGGGGGGCATACTATCACTTCTTGTTCTTCTTTACAGATTCTTTACAGTGCCAAGAAAACACTTCCCTGTTGTGTATTTCTTAGCATTGAGAAAATATAACCAAATCTCCATCGAACTCTGATGAGCACACTGCCTCATGCTACAGTCCTTGGACAGACTTCTCCGGACAGTACATGGGTCTACATAGATTTCCAACTGTTTTCTGCTAATTCTGAGTTGGACATCTTCCTATTTCTAAGGGTAATTAGCTTGATGCCTCTTTCATCTACTATCAAGATTCCTTGGCTAACCACTTTATCTACGAACTGTATCATTTCCTGTTTATGCTTCTGTTAAGTGAGGGAGTAAGTACAGAGGACCCTGCAAGATACTCAATGCTTCATTCGATACTCATAGAATTCAGAGACCTGGCAGCTTGAATATTCACATAAAGATGGACAAGATCGGTCACAGAAAGTGGTCTGGAGGCTTGGATATTCACTCAGTGACAGTTTTCAGTGATAGAAAGTAAGGACAGGAAACTGTATTTAGGAGTAAAAGCTCAGAGGTTGCCGTGCATGCGGGTCATGGAGATTCTCCCAGTTCCAGACAACCACCGATTTCAGAGAAAACATGGAGATATGGAAACCCACAAAACTACATGCAAACACCAGACAGGACTGGAACATTGGGGTGAAATGGAATGAGATTTTGGTTTGAATGGTCAGACGGGGAAGAGAAAGTCAGAGGGGTTTAAGAAGACGCTTGATTAGAATCAATGTGCAGCGGGTGGATTCCCATCAAGTGGCAGCAGCTGAGAAACATAGGAAAGCACACTCACAACAAAAAGACAGACACCAATAAGAACCTAAAGCTTCTTCTAAATACTTTCTAAACCTTGCCTTGGCAGCAGAGTTTGGTTGCTCCTCGGCCAGTTGCAAGACTCCTATGCTGCTGTTTCTGATTCTGTTCATGACTGTTTTGATGCTGGGTTTGATGCTTCATTGAAGCAAAACAAATATTGATTTATATTTTTCTTTTGTCCATTGTTCACTCAATTTTGTTCGCATTTTGTACATGTATGTTTAATCCAGTAAATAAAGAATTTCTCCTCACCAGACAAGAGAGTAAAGTGTGTTGGACTGGTAATGGTAAGAAACGGTGGAGTGACATACGCTGCTTTAACTCCCTCTTCTGCCATCTTGTCAAGATTCGGAGTGTCCACATCTCTGTCATAGTCCCATCTGAAGCCATCAAAGATAGTTAGCAGTAATTTATTTCTTCCTGTGGTGCAGCAGACTCTGGCTGGAGCACAGAGACATGCTGGAAATATGAGCAGGAAAATACTCAGTGCTAGCAACATGACGGATATTCCACAGGAGTTTGTTTTCCCAGCTCTGTTGCCATCAGTTTGTGAAGATTAACTTAGCACTATCAGAGAGCTTTATTGGAGAGATTGCATGTTTGTTTTATCTTACGTTATCTCATGTTATCTTGTATCAAAAGTTAAAAAGCAACAGCCATTACTCAGCTCTTTCCTTATAACAACAGACGTTATTTTGCAGCACTGAATTAAAGGTTATATTCCCTCAAGTAATTTTTTGAATCAGTGGTCACCTTTTTTTTTTTATTGTCAGGTCTACGAAGATAAAGCAGCACATGCAGACAGTTCTGTTTTTACAAAAAAAGTAACTGGATTAGTGTTTCTCATTCAAGAATATTGAATAAACATAATTTTTTATGAGCTAAATTGTTTTACATTTAATTTTGGTTAATATATATTGGCATGAGCTCCAAAGGCACAGGATACTTGGTCAAAATTCATGAGAAGATGAATGTAGAATGTTATCAAAGTAAACTGGAGGAACTTTTGCACTCAGCAGCTCAGAAGATGGAACATTACTGGACATTCCAACACAACAATGATCAAAAACACAAGGCCAAGTTAACTTGTCATTGGTTCTGGTGTGCCTATCTGAGTCTTCTGACCTCATTGAACCATTCTGCAGAGAAATCAATTATGCAGCTTATGAAAGAATTGACAAAAGTTGGAGGCTCTTTGCCAAGAACAAAAGGCTGCTTTATCAACAGAGATAAAGGACCTCATCGACAACTACCTCAAGAGACTTCAGGGAGGAAGACAAAATATTAAGGGCTGGGCTTTGTAAACCTTTGATCAGGGTCATTTGGAAAGTTTCTGTTTTATACTTCTGTTTCTGTTATTGGCTTTATCCATTTTAACTTTTTGTATTGTCGTTCATATTTTCTGAAAAATGGCAGAGGAATCAAATCCTCATAATTTCGCCAGAGTTTGTAAACTTGTGAACATGCCTGTACATCATGCCATGTTTTATCATAGCAGTGACTTAAATTCACCTGGTGTTTCTCTTATGACCACATGATGGCGACAGATCAAAACAAAAGGACAACGGCGTTCCTGCTTTTAATGGGAAATCTGCATTTGGTGTTTTATTTTAATGGAGAATATGTAGATTTTTACTACTTTTTGTGTTTTTTTTTTCTTCTTTTGTTTAACCAGACACGATGAATTGTTATTAAATGTAACTTATTCTCACTACAGTAAATTTATATTTTCTGGATGTATTAAAAATGTAAAAAAAAAGTGTTTGAGGCGAGTAACTTCGTTATCTTTTCTGTGAGTTATAATCAAAAGTTACCTTGTTTCTGTTTTTAATAATGCCAGTATTGATAGATTTAGGCTTTTATTAACCACTTTAATGACAATAGTAACTTTTCTTTTGCTTTGATTTGGACCTTTAGCATATTAAATGCAATCTTTATGCATCATTTAAAACGCTGCAATAATGTTATCAATCCAAAAGGAGGTTTAAACCTTAGTGGCGACACATTTACTTTCCATTCAGTGCTGGTAATTTCATGGTCTTGACCCAGGCTTTCAATAGCGGTATGTCATCTGCTTATTTACATTACAGCACGACCTCCATGTGACATACATTTATGACCAAAACTCATCTCATTTCATTTCATAATGCCATTTATGATGCACCTCTTTAACCCTCACCTTCCTCATGGCTTCAAGTCAAACACTAGATGTTTGGGAGCAGAGTAATGGACTGAGATTATGGTTAGAAACAACTGTAGGAAAATGGCAACAACCATTAGCTCTTTGATGGTGATTATGACCACACAAAGACATGAACGCTAGCAAAGCAGTTATTATAATGGACAATTTTTGTTGGGTTTATTAGTATGCAAATATTTTTTATATTAGCCATGTCAATGGATAAACATTGTGAGGATTCTCAGATTTGAGGAAATTACATATATTTGCAGGGCTTTAACCTTTTGTAGATAATTTAAGTGGTGGCTAAAATGGTCACTTGTCTGGCTGACTTTTATTCTTTAGCCCAAACTAAAACTTTAATTCACTGCCCTCTTCGACCTTTTTTCAAGAAATAGGAAGATAGAGCCGCATATCAATGCTAATGATGTCTGTGCGTATATCACTTTGAGAATATTTTATCTTGAAGGCTGGTCAGTTGTGTTTTATGGTGCATCCATATTGAAGTCAATCAAATCATCTGACAGGTAGTTGCTCAAATGGGGGTTGCTTTTGGCCTTGGGAAAGGTTCAAGGTGAACACCTAATCTCTTCGGAAGATAAGCTATTACAGTCATCAGGGTTCATTTGTTCTCATTTTCATTCGCTTGCATACGGTGCATAAAAGTGAAAAGCATGGCTATTTTTGAGCTAAAGAGAGTTAGTCGTTGTTGTGTCTCCCAAAAAGGTTTTAAAGTTTACCTTATACAGTGAAACCTCGAGATACGAATGCTTCAAGTCATGAAATATTCGAGATACGAAAGGTCTCGCAGGAAATATTTTGCTTCAAGATACGAAAAAAATTACAAACTACGAAAAACACCAACAGTTCTGCTCTATTATCTACTTGTTAAGTCGCTTCTGGGTCCTGGTGCTCCATTCTCCCATTGCAGACAATGCTAAAGGCAGCTGATACTCTTTAAAACACTTTAAATCACTTTAAATCAGTTTTAAATCAAGTGAAACATGTATTGATTACCAATAATGTGCTATAACAAAAGTTAGAGTCAAGGTGTCCTGAAAGAAATAACGTTTATAACGTGGAAAGTGCTGTTCTGTAGTGCAAATTAGAGAAACCCTGTGACACATTCTCAGAAGCTCTCTCTCCAGTGTGCTCGGTACTGTCTATGCTTGTGCTTGAAACTGTGTTAGTGTTCGTAATTCGTGAAATATCTTGAGAAAACTTTCATACGTAATGCCCTCCGTTCCATTCCACCTCCTCCGACACATCGCCTCACTCAAGGTAAGGTTTCACATTTGTGTACTTATTACGTATTTTACTTGTGTTTTATTCTGTTTTATTATAATTTATTACATTAACAATGTGTAGATTTAAGGATTGAAGAAACGTTATTTGATTTTTCTCTGGTTTTCCATTTTTCATCAACTATTAGGCGTTTTACATGTAAAACTTGTTTGGAGATACGAAAGCCACCCTGGAACGGATTAATTTTGTATCTCAGGGTACCACTCTATACTAAAAATGTTCTGATATTTCCAGTTAGCAACAAGCAACTATTAGTGGTGTAATGGCTTTCTCTCAGTTTCTTTAAACCATAGACTGTACAAAAATATGGACGACGTGACTCCGCCTACTGCCATTGGGCTAATATAAAGCCATCTGACTTATTTTGTAATTATAACATAAATTTGAGAACGACTTCTCTCAATTTGAGTGTTGGCATTGTAAATTATATGATCCTAATGATGTCATCACAGTGGTTTTGTTCTGTGTAGCTGTCAATCACATGGTCCCGCCTAGTTTTGAAGTGTAAAGTGAGCCATCCTGAGCCACACGGAAAATGTTGTAGGAAATAATTTGTAAAGTTCCACTTTTTTCCATAGATTGCATTAGCCAGAAATCATTTGCAGCCAACACCATGGGGGCGCCCACCACGGTTTGGCTTCACTCCACCGGCCACGTGGAACACACTTGCTCTAAACGTTTAAACCAAAGGCCACTGGCAATTAACGAATGGAAAGTTTCATCTTGTTCAACTAAAGTTATGCTAATATTATTTCTTTTGTTCTGGTCCTCAAACTGTCGTGATTTTCTGAGGATGTCACTAATGTAATCGTAAGGTTCAAGAGAGTTCATGAGACATGTTGGTTAATTGCTTGATTCATAAGTAATTCGCTTACAAATGTATTGCTTACCTGGGTTCCATTTTGTCATTGAATCATTGAGAAAGCCATAGACTGTAAAAAAAAAGATGGATGACATGACACCACCTACTGCCATTGGGCTCTGATTTGCTAGACACTTTAGCCAAAGCAACTTTTATATCAAGGAATGAACACATTTTGTCAGTTTTGGCTTTCCCTGGGATTTTAACCCCCGCCCTTGTGTTGCTAGCACAACCCTCTACTGACTGAGCCACAGCCTATGAGTTTAACTATAAAACATTTACAGTAATGCTGAATTCTGATAAACTCTTGAGCCTTTTTATCAAAGAGTTTTTGCAGGATTGTCCAATAAGCTTTCCTTTTGTGGAGTAATGTCTGCATTTTAAACATTTGCTTTGTTATACTAGATGCCATCAGCTTTGAAAAAATAAAATAAATTCATATAACAGGACTAAATAAAAATAAATGTTCAAAGAGAACCAAATGTTTATATTTGGTAAATATATAAATATATATTTGGCAACCAGTTTCTAAAACTGATGACACCTCAAATAACAAAACAAATGCAGACGTTCCATGCTCTCTCTCTTCAATGAGTTAAGACTGCAGCTTTATCACAATTAAAAAATCAACCCAGGCTTTTTCTAGTGTTATTTCACCCATCTGAGGTGTTTGATCAGCATTTTGCAGATGACCAACTGGAATTCAGCACAGTTTTGACCAGGTCTGTGCCAGCTGTAGCAGGTACCAACAAGCAATAGCATGGAGATGACCAGCTTTGCTCACCTCTTTTCTTGAAAAGGGATCTTTGGGCTTCTCGAACACTAATAGAAAAAAAATTACGGCTTTCTCTGTGTGCTGCGGCTGTTTTAATGAGGAAACGCGTCGCCGTCAAACGTTTGCAATCAGCTGTTTTTCAAACACATGATCCATATGTTATTTAGGGTATATTAAAACAGCTGGCTGCTGTTTCAAAATATTAAAGTCATAGTCAAAATGATCAGCCAATACGAACACTTACTGATTTATGCCAAAGATTAAGGCGACACACCTAGTAAACCTGACTGGTTTGGCAGTAAAATATGGTATTTTTACAATTCTTTTTTTTTTTTTCATTTAGAATCGTTTGTTGTTTTGTTATACTTCTGGAGTGAGTGAAAAGTAAACTCCCAAAAAATAACAACAATACAAACAGCTCTGAAATTGACCCATTGTTCATAAATGTTGTTTTTGCATAATGGCTTCAATCGTTACTTAGTATTTGCAAAGCATGTGGTTGATTTGTGCAGTGTTCAGCTGGACCAGAACAGACACCAAGTTTAGTTGCTGGAAAAGGGGGTAAAGGGCTCCAAGTGGTACTGTGCAAGAAGGATTAGAAGTAAGCCTGGGTAAAGCTCTGGTTAGGTCTAGTCTAAATCCTGCTCTGGGCTCTTCAAATAACACATCCTAAGCCCTCAAATACTAGACTGCAGCTTGTCAAGCATTCTCATCTATCATATTACAACTTTGAAAGGCACCTTGTAACTCTGAGCCTTTTAATAGTTTTCCTCTTTTATAGGTTTACCTCTGTGAAGATTCAGTCCAAACTAATCAAGAAGGCAAACCTGGATTGAAAGGGTAAAGGGTGGGTGTTAACGCTTGTTAAATACCACATGCTGAAGACACTATTTTACAGGATGTCGTTAAAGTAGCACTTGCTGATGGCTTCATGATTATATTCACTATATAGGGCTGGGAGAAATGATTGCACAACAGAAATGTGAATTGAGTACTGTTGGTGTAAAGTAGTTGTTTCAGTGAACCGGTGCTTCCTGTGGAGAACGCATTGTGTGTTTGAGTCATGGGTGAAAAAAAGACAAGTGATGCTTAAAGCGTTGTGCATTTTAGATTTCTTGATGTTTTGGACATTTCGCTGTTGCATCCATGATGCATGACTGGCGAGGCAGCTGAGACATTATCACATCCCAGCACCACGCTCATTTGTGACAAATGCATTCTGAGTCACACCACTTTGCATTCAGCTCTTATTGCTTAATTAGTTTTAACAGCAAATGTTGTTACACAGCAGCAGTCACATACGGATCTAATACCAAGATCTTTCTCATTAATTAAGTGTGTTAATTGTGAGTATAATAGATGAGTGCGGTGTGGCTGGCATCCTCTGCTGCCTCCAATTCATGCTGTTTATCACGCAGACAGAAGCTGTCATCGACTTTTCAAACTCCAGTGAAGCCACAGATGGCTAATTAACTGTCACTCAGGTTGAACTCTTCTTCAAGAAACACTAGTTAAAAATGGAAAAAAGAGCGTTGCATTAATAATCGTATTTGTTGGAGTTTACTTGAGCTTTTAGTGGACATCTTGTATTCAGGATCATTAATTTGGGTAATTATTATTTTTTTTCTTGTACTTTCATTTAGATGAAGCTCTGTTTCCTCTAAACTAGTGCTATGAATATTTTCTCTGTTTCCTCTAAACTATGAGCTATGAGCGCATATTTGATCATTTCTTAACTTTAAAAGGCATTGTTATAGAGGCTAGGGGTGAGGGTGTAACAAATAAGTTTGTTAAATGAAATTATTGATTAAATTTTACAATGAAAAAAAAAAAGCATTGGAGCGCAGCAAAGGATATTTATTTACAATAATATACAAAAGAAGCCAGAGACACACAAAAACCTACCCTAAATAAACTAAACTAGCATGGGGGAAGGTACTTCATTCCCCTACCGCCTTGCACCCTAACATAAAAATAAAACAACATAATCACGGCTTCGTAATCCAAAAACAAAAGTCAAGGGGAAAATAAAACAGAGACATGTATTTCACTATGTGTCCCACAGCAGTGTCTGAAGTCGGGCTCTCGGGAAAGCCCAGCCGCTGCCAGAGACACAACCAGGCCCCAAAACGAAGATGAGTGATCAGCTGGTGGATCAATGACAAAGCCCCTCAAACCAACAAGAAGTCACGCTGCCACAGCCCAGTGGACCCGCTGCACCACAGAGCAAACCAGATAATATGGGGAGCAGATGGATCCTGATTGGTTCATGGACATCAGGAACCTCCTTCCAGGGTGATGACCTAATGAGTCACAGGCGACTCTCATCAACTGGACCAGAACCTGCAAAAGAAAAAGCACCGGACAAAGATAGAAGAGAGAGAGAAAACACACAATAACTAATGTAAAAAATAAATAAACGGCATCTCTCAGGCCGTAACACTCCTCCCTTAAAATCTGAATTAAAAAAATTAAGCACGGGAAAGGGCTGAATAACCAAATTTAACTGCTGGGTCAACAAAGCAGATCCGTAAACACAGTCACCCAAGGTAAACCTCAAAGTACTGTAAGCCAAGAATTGGTTCCATACTCCACTTCTTTTCAATAGTGGAGTAGCTCAACTGATGTTTGTTGAATTTGCGAGAGAAACAACAGACTGGATGGTCTTTTCCATGCTTATCTTCCTGCAACAATACCACCCCAGCACCAAAACCGCTGGGATCAACTTCACGTTTAAAACTAGAGCTAAAGTCAGGTGCCATCAAAACTGGAGCATGACAAAATAAATGCTTGACGTCATCAAATGCTTTTTGGCACTCTATTCACCACACAAAATCTACAGAGGGACTTAAAAAAGATGTAAGAGGGTGTACAACTGTTAAAAAATTCTCACAAAAATTTCGGTAGTACCCTGCCATACCCAGAAAACGCCGTAACTCTCTGCGTTTTTTGGGTGCTGGGTACTCACTAATGGCAGAGACTTTGGCCTGAACAGGAAAGAATTCAAACCAACCACTTTCCCTAAGTACACAATAGTGGCTTGACCAAACTCACACTTAGCGAGATTCAGGGTAAGGGAAGCTTGAGCAAGGCGCTCAAAAACAGTTCTCAAGACAGACATGTGTTCCTCACAATCGGATGCATAAATCCCAAGGTCATCCAGGTATGCACTACAGTTGGGTACGTTCATCAGCACAATGTTGATTAAAAGCTGGAAAGTCACAGGTGCATTACGAAGACCAAAAGCCATAGAATTGTACTGCAGGAAGTTGTCAGGTGTCACAAAAGCAGATATATCAGACGCTCGGGCAGAAAGTGGGACTTGCCAATAGCCTTTGAGCATATCAAGTTTTGTTACATAGCGGGAAGATCCTATACTGTCCAGATAACTATCGGGCACTGTTAGTGCGTTCACTTTGCGATAATCTGTGAGAGCCTGTAAGAACCGTCAGCTTTGCTCACCATTAAGCACGGCGAACTCCACGGACTAACACTAGGCTTTGGAAAGCCATGCTCAACCAAGTAGGCAACCTCTTCCTTCATGATTTTTCGTTTCACCTAGTTAACACGATATGCATGTTGCTTGCTACATCGTTCACCACAATGTCAAGGCACAAGACATTGGTCAAAGTGGGAACATCTTGAAATAGATTTTTAAACTCTACAATTTAAGTTTGAAACATCAGTTTTCTGAGGAGTACTCGAGTGTGCATCTAAATCCCTTTACACATCACAATTCGACAACTTCAAATTCTGAAATGGAAGATGGCCAATAGACAAGCCGTCCTCATCTTCCAGGAAGCTTTCTTCGACAGTGGTGGTTGGTACTGAAGTACACACAAGAGTTGATTTCTCCTTTACGTCAGTCGCATCAGTGGACCTCGAATTGTATGCTTTCAACATATTAATATGACACACTCTCTTTTTTTGTGAGCGATCCAGAGTGTCAATAACTCCTGAACAGTCTTCCTTACGGAGAAGAGCATCAGTAGGACTCTCTCATCCCAATCACGTGAGGAGTCAAGACAGAATCTTCGAAGCATGGTCTTAAGCGTCTGTCGAAAACGCTCTCATTTTGAGGGGGGGGAATTGTTTCTTTTTACACAGTTTGATTGCACAGGATAGGTGCCAATCGCTGTAGAAAAAATAGCAAAATAATAATAAAGTAGTTAAGGCAGGTTGAAGACATAGTGCAGTAAAAGTGCATATACAGAACTAGAAATGTACTTAAGTAAAGGTATACAGTAACTACTCAATAACTAATTATTTTTAATTTGTTACATTACACCCCTGGGCATAATCAAAATTTCTTGAAATATTTCTCTAATGAAGCTATGGTTTTTACTTTCTAAAACGAGTGACAAAAGTTGTAGGAAAGTGTGAAAAGGCTGTTAACATTTAGTTAGCTTTCATAAATGGATGTTTTTCTTTCAGTGTGGTGAGTCAGCAACAGGGTTAACTGTACGAGTGAGTTGAGAGGTTAGCAGTTCGGCATCCAACAATGGCATCCAACACCTGCATTGCTGCTCTGCTAATAGTGTTTTCAGTGTAATTTGGTAGGTCATATGAAAAGATTTTGTTACTCTATTCTCTGTCTCCCATGCTCCTTGTTGACTAAATTTCACATAGTCTCCGTTTGTGCATGCTCAGTTTGATATGATTAGTGGAATCTGCTCATAGCACTGCTTCAACAATGTGATAACCTCACACGGGGCTATGACATTATCCAACAGGTTTGATTTTCTTATGACAGTACGGTTGCTTATCATGAGTTTGTTGTAAGGTTTTAATCACTTCTCACGAAGCATGAAACGCAGTTGCTCAGAAATTTTTGACAACAAACCACAGATCTTCTGTGGAAGTTGGCTTTCGCATGTCATCCCAGACACACTGGATGATGTTGAGATAACGGCTCTTCAGAGCCATTCCATCACTTCCATTAATCCATGTTCTTCTATACACTGAATATTAAGCCATTTTGATGACTTTCTCTTTGTGTTTAGGGTCATTGCTATCTTGTAGAAAACAATGGGGCCTGACAAAATCTTCTCAAAAACTCAATTTGCAGATTTAAAGCATTAAACATTCAAGGATCTCCACAATGCTTCCCTGTTTCCTGAAGATTTCCAGTCAGTTTTAAATACAGGTTTGAGATGGTCTTCCCGGCCATCACTGGATCTACGATCCTTAACATTGTCCATTTTTGCTTCTTGACATCTAAGTCTGCTTGGAAGTCATTGTCTTGGAGAGACCTTGTTGATGTAGTATAATTATCTACTGTCTTGTTGCTGTCTCCATCTTGGCAGACTCACCTTTGGTTTTTCTAATAGCACCAGATTGAAATATTTGGTGGCTCATACACCTAAATCCTACAAAGTCCCTGGTTGGAAGATAAAAGGTAGCAAGACCAAAAATTGATTTGAGTTATAATTTTGTACAAACATACACAGTCATGATGTATTTTTAAAATTGAAAGATGAATAACGACAGTTTAAGCTGGCTTTTATTACGTATTCCTACGCATTTGAATGTTGTTAAACATTTTTAATGACATGAAAATAATTGAGTTTCTCTTTAAAACGCTTTTTAGTTCAAACACTCATTAGAAAAGGAAGTCCATTGCATTTTGCTACAAAGTTCTGTGATTTAGTGCTGTGTTTAATCCATTCTAACAACGAGTTTTCCCCAGTGTGGAACATTGTGTACTTGGTGTGTGTGTGTGTGTGTGCGTGTGTGCGTGCGTGTGCGTGTGTGTGTGTGTGTGTGTGTAGACGCGTGCCTCTCTAACATGCGTGAGCGTGTGTGTGGGTGTACCTGGGCCAGAGCAGTGAGGCATGGTTGCAGGGTCTCAGATTGCTATGCCATCTTAGCGCCCTCCACTGACTGCAGGCAGGCCATTGGAACAACAGCCCCTTGTGTGCTGACAGTGATGTATGGGTAATTTAAAAAGTCGTTCTTTTCAAAGCAGCCAGCTGCTGTGAGGGCACCCAACCAGAGCCCGTTTTTGTGCAGTTTGTAAAAAATCTCATTTAAATGTGCTTTACAGATCAAAGCAAATCAGATCTACATTAATGTAGCGGCATCTCCTTGTGTTTCTGCCGTGGGCTTATGCGTAAAAAGCACAAATAAGCCAACTATACTGATTATCTCTCACATTAACAAGATCGAGTAGAGAACTTTGAGTTATATGGTCATTTAAATGCAGAAGAAATGGGGAAAAGTTTGACTGTGGGGCATTAAAACTCGAGGCAAGTAATAAGGCTACAACGGATCAATTTTATGAACTCTTTGCTAGCACAATTCACAATAAATTAAGGGTGAGAATTGATTTCAGTTATTCATGCTCCTTTGCATGTATTTTTCTCTACAATATTAATGTACCCAACAGCTTTATTAGCCAGGAACTGGTAATGAGAAGCCCGCACTGCAATGCTCAGACTTTAGAGTGAGGTTTTAGAGTGAAGTCTTAGGGTCATGTTTTTGTGAGAAAACCGCAATTCTGTTTACAGGTCCCTGCATCATAACGAGTTCTCGTAAGTGGGTGAAATTAACTTAAGGTAATTAGAAAACTTGTATTTTTCGTAGCGTCTTGGGAGGAGAGAGATAATGAGTTTTGGAATTAGATTGTTGGAGTTTGTTTTGGATTTTGACCAAGATGAAGAAAAGTGAGAAAATTAAAATGTGTTTTTCACTTCCATAACCTTTCTATGGCCCAGTCAGCCCAGTATGGAGCTTGCAATATCAATGTTTTGGGTTCAACTGCAAGAGAAACAAAGTGTTCGGCACTCTGGATTGTGTTTTTTTCCTTCTTATGGGGATTTTTACTTGGGAATGTTCCAAATTGTTGGCAACTCGCTAGTAGCTTGTATGTTCGTTTATGCTCGTAAAGAACATGATATATAACCAGTACAGTAAGAGCTGCATCTGTACTGATGGGAACTGTTTATACTGTACCACCTTGTCAGCAGATCAGTTTTCTGAATGTCAGTGTCGCCTGATTAATATTTACGAGCTAAGCTGATAACAGCGCATAATGTGCTCTCTGGATAATGTACTGTTCAGATTGTTCTCATGCTCCTGGATTGAATGACTTGAAAATGAAATTAGATTTTAGAAAGGACAGCTTGTAACAGGATCATTTACTTTTTTGTCTGATATGGCAAATAGTTCAGGTGTTCTGTAATTGGTACAGCTGCACATATCATTTCATGCAATCTCTGCAGAGTAAAAATAGATCATTTAAAAGTCACAAGCTTTCGTATGTAACTGTACGGCATGAATTGGGCAAAGTGAGATTCAGATTTGAGCCAATAATTTTGCATCACCGGATGTATAGTGGATACATACATTATCATCAGTATAGACATGATTCAGAAAAGATGTGTTTTGGAATTGTTTAAATCAAATTTAAATTCAGAATAGGTTCTTTAACATATTGCTTGGTGGAAGAAAAAATACCTAAGGTGTAAAAAAAATAAATAACTTGAAATAAATGCATGGATATTAGAATAAATAAATATAAAAATACATAAATAACATACATAAATAAATAAATAAATCTATCAATAAACTAATACATGTTTGAATAAATCATTATAAATAATATATATTAATATTAGCAAATAAAGGCTAGAATAAAATAATAAATAATGCATTTCTCTGCGATGGACTGGTGACCTGTCCAGGGTGTGAGCCAGATGTGAGCTGGAGAGCAGATCCCCATGACCGCGAAAGGGAGTAAGCGGGCGGGAAAATGAATGAATGAATAATGCATTTCTACATTGTTAATTTCTGTTTTTTCTTCTGTGTGCATATGCTTCTTATGTGGGTGGTCCTAACGTCATTTATAAAATTAAATAAAAGTAGCATTAAATGCATGGACAAATAAAATGAGTTCATAGTAGAATAAATAAAAGAATATATAAATAAACAAATAAATATATGTATGAGCAAATCATTAATAAATGTAAACAAATAAATGTTATAAAGTAATAAATTGTGTATTTTTACATTTGATCTTTTAAGTGTTTATTTCCACCTGTGTTTTCTTCTGTTTGCATATGCTACTTAGGTGGGCGGTCCTAACTTCAATGTAAGCCAGGATTGGTTTATTAAGAATCAATCTTTGTTGCTGCTGCCTGTTTCGTGTAATATATAATACTGCGAACATGAAAAGCGTTGATTTGATGGTCTACAAATTTAGAAAACAGAATTTATCAGTGTGTGAATTTAAGGAAAAAAATTGACGTGTACATTTGAAACAAATATGTGAACACGCAGATTAATGAGAGTCGTGTTGTAAAAACTTCTGTTGATCTAAAATACTTGCTTGTGAGTAGTGAATGGACACTTTATTTTTCATCAGCACAGACAATACTCTGAAAGATGTGTTTATTTTCAAAGCAACTTTACATTCAGAATGTCTTCGTTCATTTAGACACTAAACTACAAGTGATATTGTCCATTAAATACCAGTTAGATTATCGTAGCTGCAATGAAAGGGAATGAAAAAACCAGCCAAGATTAATTCTAGTAGTATCTTGATTGTCTGCGACAGACATCTTATCTGAAATATACAAAGTTTTAGTGTGATAGTAAGTTCAAAGGTTGAAGAAAGGCACAACTGTTGGCTAGACAGCTTGCTTGAATTCCAGCGGCAGTACCTTTAGTCCTTTAGCATAAATGAAATGAGTTTCATATGAATACAGGAGTCTGTGTACATAAATCTTTGCATATTGCTTTGTTTCTAATTTTGGCACTTTCAACAGCTGGCCCATAAGTCACTTGCCGTTCTGTGGAAAATCCCCATGGACTGTCCATCCCTGCCTCTGACGCATATGTTGTCTGATGCGCTGATGGCAAGATGCCATGAGTGGACATGAGCAGAGTAATTTCTTTCCTCTCTGACAGCTACTCTCTTATGTTCCATACGTCATGCTGATGCTCAGGTCGTTACAGTAGCAACTGATGTCATCATAAGCAAGACGACTGGGTGTGTGCCCATGGGGATCCAACTCACCCTTGTGGTCGGTGTATCTGTTTCAAATAAATTCAGAAGTTCTCTTGGTTAGAGAAATGATCGATGTTTGTTTAATATAGTTAGATACATTTGGCTTACAGTCAGATATATTTAGCCTCTTCGTCATAGTTTGGATTTGTTCTGTGTAACTATCGTTTTGATTTTAAAATGCATGGACTTTTAGCACTTTGATGTAGTTGGATGTGATTTTAGGTTATTATAAGCATGGGAGAATTTAATTCAATCTAATTCTGTTCAGGGATTTAAATCTAGAATTCAATTCCTCTGTATTCAAGTACAGTGCGACAGTTTTAAAATGTAATATTTAACCCAACACATTCTACTTTGAGACTCAAAGTGCTTTACATAAATTTGGAGAGGGGCATTGGTCTCCAGCTGCTCTGACTCCAGGTGGTCTGTATGATGTGACTTCTGTCATTCTCCAGCAGAACACAAACCACATCCCAGCTACTGGTGAAAGGGAGACAGTGGTTTATCATCAAACAATTAGTTGATATTATATCTCAACCAAACTGGTCCCATGCTTCTCATCGTCACAGCGAAACCCTTATTAGTTATCTTATTTATAATTTAACAGTTATTAGGTGTGTGACGATATACTGTGTATCCCAATATCCCAATATTTTTAACAAACTGTTTATATAATGAACAATCATTAGAAATGTAAAAAATAAATAAATTTAAGAGCACAAGGCTAAGAAAAGGTGTAGTTGTATTTGTATAAGAGCGTTACTACCTTTCATTGTGATGGCAAGAGCTAATTTTAAAATCTTTCTCGTTTAAAATGTGAGTAACAGATAATTGTCTCCTATTACATAAAATAAGAAAAACAGACATTTCTTTTATTGATCCAAAGCTAGAAAAAGTCACATGGCTCAGTTCACTCAATAAACTATACACGGTCGGACCCACTTGGAGATAGCAAGCACAGAGGCGCTAGCGGACCGTGGAGAGGCTCCCAGTTCCAACAACCACCATATCCAGAGAAGATGTGCAACACACTGACAGCAGCAAGACAAGGGATTCCATAGGAAAAACAGTGGGATAATTCCATGAGTTGGTTTGGCAACGGTCAGAAAGAGTGAAATGAGAGAAGAGAATAGAAAAGGGTTGTTTGGGGATCAGCGTGCAACAACTGATTTCCCATCAAGCGACAGCAGCTGAATGAGATGATGAGGAGAGCACATGAAGGTAGGAAAGACAAACAAGTAACAGGATCCAACAAGAAGTTTCAGAGGGAATCACAATCACTCTGAGAGGCAAATACACTCCAGCTCTTAGACGATATCTCCCAGTGGCTCCACAATATACGTTTTGTGACAATTTTGTATTACACCCCTAAAAGTTAGGGCTTTAGACTGCTATCATTTTGAAAATGTACTTTATTATCAAATTGTCCTCCAAAAATGAATCGCTATTAATCACAAATATGGTTCCCACAACATGATATTTAATCATAAATGAAGAGGAGGAAAGACATAAACTATGTTAAAGGTGGCTAATAGTTTTATCTTGTTTCAATAACATTTCTAAATAGTTTAGTAGAGTGCTAAACATAATAAAAATCAAGAAGTGTTAAGATTATTGCATAAAAATTGGTACGATGCGAGCAAGTGAAAAAAAAAGATATACAGAAATAAGTTGTTTGTAAAATTTTTGTAACTGTCATACAATTGTATGTGTGAAATAAATATTTGACCCCTTCCCAAATAATGCATCTTATCAATCATAGAGGTAAGATATTTTCTTACATTCTGACTACAGGCTAAATTGAATGTTTTGCCTAGATTTGAGCTGTGTCCAAAGTTTTCATGACAGTCTGTATTTTTTTGAGCTGTGAAATCTTGAACAAATCAAATGCAAATCTGTCTACGACTTATTTTCAGAAACATTTTTTGTTCTGTTGGCAATCATTTCACTTTCGTCATTCATTAATTTTGCTGCCCACTTATTTCCTTTCGGATTCACAGAGGACTATTTCCAGCTCACATCGGGCAAGAAGTTGGGGGTAGGTCACCGTTCCATCAAAGGGCAACATTCACACCTGAGGGAAACTGAATGTGGGGGAAATCGGAGTACCAGGAGGAAACCCACGCAAGCATGGGGAGAACATGCAAACTCCTTTCAGGAAAGTTACCGGCGAGCCTCGAACCGGCAACCTTCTAATTGCAAGGTGCTACCCACCGCTTTTTTTATTCCACATCCAAATATTATTGTAATATAAAGAGGATTTGTCTGTGTTTAGCAACAGCTTCTGACGTGCCTCAAACTGCATGATAAATAATCTTTGGAACATTTTTGTGGCAATGGGGTACAACCTCGGCTTCTTTTTTTTTTACAAACATTTTTTTCATTACTTTACACAATAATTCCATAAAAAATGAAATTGTGCATAAATTACAGTCTGAAGAATTACATTTTGTGAAATGTACTGTTAAAATCTCAGAAACTGAGAACAAACTGCTTTTACAGATTTTAAAACAAAAATCTAAAGTGTTGAGAAAAAGTAATGATTCATAAATCCCAAACAATGTGAATATTACATAAAAAAGGTGAACAATTGCTAAACCTTATACATTGTTACAAGCACTTTTTTTATGAAAGAACTTTGAAAAATACAAGCCATATCACAGGTCTTGTACTTACAAGGTTATCCCTTCTTTGCACCACCAGATGGTACTGATGGCAATGATGGTCTGTAAAATGTAACTGAAATATAATCACGCAATATAAACTCTTGTAATGTTTGTTTAAAATAAAATAATATCAAAGCTACTAACATTTCTACAGACCTACTCAATATATTTGGAATCAAAATTAAATAATAGTTAGGCTACATTCCTACTTAATTCAAAGCAGCCGGTGTGATTGGTACACACAGGTGTGTGCAGAGACTTAAATAAAATTTGTTTTTTGATTGTTAGTTAAGGTTTGATAAATATATTTAATCATTCAAAAGAAGGGGGAAACTTATATTTTGTTTTACAGCTGTTATCGTCCATAATATCTGCAGATCTTGTACGAGAGTAAATGATTGATAGACTGCTGAAAGGGCTACCAGGGTTTTGGGTAATTAGCCTTTGTCTCTTTGTTTGATGGCGTCGGTTACACATTGCTTGGACTCCCTCTCCGTTTTTAGACTCAGCTAATTAAGGCCTAATTTAAAGGTTTGCTTGCTTTCCGTCATTTCTGTGCTGGCTGTAATATGTTTTTCTGACAGAAGAAAAATAAAGCCATCAGCGTTATGTTCCAGGCTTAATTAAGCAGGCACTATAGATGCACTGCATCTGCACGGTTCGATTTGACCCCAAGTTTCTTGCACTAGATTTATCTTTCATTGCTGTAGAGAATTTGAATAACACCATATCTCTGCAAGGTCTGAACTCCCTCCACTTATAATGAAGAAGTGCTGCGTTCAAATCGTTCACGTCAAGTTCTCAGGATCTCATATAAAGACAGCAGCCAATTAACGCTGGAAACATGATGCATCCTATAGTACACAATGGCGAAGGGGCCATCGGGATTCCCAGTTGTTTGTGAGGCTATAGAAGAGTGGAGTGGAGCTCTAATCAGTAGCTGAGTGACAGCACTCCCAAAAGCAATTCCTCCACTGTAATCCCCCTTTGTGGACAGCATTGGAGATAAGTTGGCCAGGTTAATGCACCGTGCTCTTCTTTGCAGACCCACGTTGACAAGGGCCTGACAGGTAGACACAGACACAGGTGCTTGTTTATGCTAATGCTGTGTCGGACTGGCCAGATAGAGATGCCGTGGATATCGGGAAAGGCTTGGCCCATGTACACATATCCTATAATAGTTTTCTTTCTTATGCGGTTGGGGATGATGAAAAAATATTCAAATTGAATTTTTAAGATTGCAAGTTTTGAGGAAAGAAGAAGAAGCCAACTGTCGTGGGATTTGAATGAATGCTATTAGTCTGTGATCATTTCAAATGCATGTAAAATAAAACGTAGATCTATCTTATAAAAAGTGAGGTAAGCGATTTCACAGGGCGAATTGGGCCTAATCAACTTCCAGCAGTTTTTAAGTAAAATAATCACTTTAAAGTTGCTTAATTGAAATGTAACAAAATCAAGTAGCGTTTACTAATAATGATATGACATAGTAGGTTAAACTTATTTTTTTTGCTGCTACAAGTCAGATATACTTATTTTAAGTAAGTTTTAGGGACCTAATAATTGGATTAAAATTATTTTTAAAACCTAATCTTGTCTAATAAAATTGTCTAAAAATCTTAATGTATTTAACAAAAAGCACAACAATTCTAAATGCAATAAAAATGCCACTGGAAGTATTTTGGTTCATTTTAAGCATGTGTTATTTGCATTTTAATTTGTACTAAACAATATATGTGTCGGCACTTTAGCAGCAAGGCAAAGATAAAAGACAACCACATTTTCATTTGCACTGTAACTGCACCATGGAATATTAAAACATTACAATATAACTGATTGTATTGTAAATATTCTTTCTGTTCAAGAATACTTCACAACAAAATCTCTCAAGTGATCGAGAAAAAGTCTCTGACAACTTTTAAGGGGTATTTCAACACAGGTCCAACAGTAGGCAGCTTGCTTTGCACAGACTTGCCAAACCTCAGACAACAAATATCCCATCAATGACTCTTCCATTTGTGGTGTCCTGATGGCATTTTAAAATCTTTAAGGGGCTACTGGAAATCTGAGCATGGTCCACTGTTTCATCACAGCTCTAATAGGAACAAAAATTCTCTAAAATGACAAACATGGAACCGAACCTAAAAGGAATGAAGGGAGTTAGCACCAAAGCTCTGCCAATAAACTCCCTTAAAATGGTCGAAGTCCAGATTCATTCTCCCAGTATATCAACTAACCTTTTGATTAATATCATTTTTGCTAGAGCGGCTTGTAGTGCTGCATTTTATTGGAGAATGATGCCCACCAAATCACCAAAGTGTCTTGCCTTTTTACAGCTCATCATTAGCATCTGCCATCTTCCTGCTAAGGAAACTCTGGCTTAACTTTGCTACTAACACCTTTTCCAGGTGGTGGCTGGTGACCAGCTTACCGAGGGATCGTGAAGCGATTACCGCATTAGCCAAACTTACAGGAGAAACTCTCTCTCTGGGTGGAGCTTCATGTAGCTCCCTATGTGAAATGGAATTGTTAGTGTGGGTTTTGCCTCCAGGTGATCTGTTTTGGTCTCGAGTGACCACACACACGAGCCAGGACAACGTTGTACTTTGTTAAGGTTTATTCAAGAGTTGTACAGGAATGAATGGTGCTTTCAATATCAATGCCTGCAATCCAGGTTCACAACAGTCCACAGAGAGATGGCTGTGGCTGCAGAAGCTGACCAAGAGAAGAAAAGACGCTCTGGTAGGTAATCAGCAAATGTGCATTCCAGGATATCCACACACAACCAGGCATGGTCCAAGGAAGCACAACGGCTAAAAGCCATGCGCCGATGGTAGAAATCCCTATTCAGATGGAAAACTCTCAACAGGATCCAACGATGGACAACACACAGGTAGCAGCAGGTGATTCGGGGAGAATGTTAGTGAGAGAATGCAGGGAGAAGGACAATGACGACGGACACCGGGCTTCTGGGAGTTGAGCAGTGATGGTGATTGGCTGATGGGGTAAGAATCTAAGGCAGGGGTGCTCAGGTGCTACCGGTCGATCGCAGCCTGAAATTGAAACAATATCAGCCGATCCTCCATCCCGTCACAGTTCAGTAAAGTTAGCTGCAGATTCACAGATTCGGTTTTCTCTGCTCAATAGCTCGAGGCCAGAATGTTCTTAGTAAACAAATAATACCTATTTTTAATCTGTGTTATGTAGCGGACAAACTACAAAACGTTTTTCATCAAAACAAGTTTCCCTCGGCATTCGCAGAAACACATTACCGTCTATGATCAACCCGCTGACATGGAATCGCTTAGGGACCGTCTGCAAATGACCAGATCCAAAATATGTTTTACCCAGAATATGCTTCATAACTTCATTCTAAATTGATCTTTTACAACCAAAATCAAGCAACACACCACTACTCATCTGCATATTGTACTGCACGACTCAGTTTCAATAAAAAATGTAAAAATTTATTATTTATTATCGTTTTTTTTCTTAATTATTTGGATCAAAGCTCAATTGCTCCAATAAAATTCACTCTATTACCACCCAATTCAGGTCACACACAACAGTTCTAATGATTCAATTCAGTGCAAGTCATCAAATTAAACTCCCGTTATTACAAAAAATATAAATAATTAATTATTATGTGTGTTTTGTCAATTCTCTATAAAGTTGAAAATAATTGTTTGTTGATTGATGTTTTACATTTTTGTAGCGGGTAGATCACTTTGACTTGGTCCTTTTAAAAGTAGCTCACAAGCTGAAAAAGTGTGAGCACGTCTGATCTAGGGTAAAGAGAGAAATTGCAGACTGGGACCCTAGGTTAATTAATTAAGTGAAATAGGTGGAGAACTGAAGCTAATTCTTTGTTAGAAAATTTTGCTACATAGTTTTGCTTCAATGTGGCCTCTATATGTAACAGCTAAACTCATAACTTGACCTAAGCCATTCTGACACTCAAAACTTTTATAGTGGAACTAATCAACATTAGGCCCCTCTTTCTTTGAAGTATCTGTATAAAAGTAAGAAAAACAAAATTCTGTAGGCATCTTCATTAACACAGTTTTAAAACAGACATGTTTGAAGACATTGTTTTCTTTTTCTATTCAGAATTTTTTTTTCAAAACTTTTACACAAAAAATTCTAAGCCTTTTGTCCATCTGTGATTACGACTATGCCTTGAGAGGTTAATGGATAAGGGTGATCCTCAGCCCCAGTTCTCGTCCCTTAGGTCGACAGCTCAACGGGGAGCTGGGTATGGAGCACCATTACTCATATCTGCACATATAGGGAGGAGCTGGAGAGGGTGGAAGTCATGAATCAAGGGCGAGCAGCCATCACACAGAGATTGATGAAAAGCCAACGCATGGTTAAGCCTGATTTCATTTACAAGCACAATTTTAACAGAGGTGGGAGGGGCCTGTGCGCAGTGTGCTTATGCCTGTGTGGAAAGCGACAAACAACACACCCCTGGGCTGGGATTTTATAAAACAAATACTTGCAATGAGTAATGGTTTGCTGACTTTGATTGAATGTGAGTGAGGTGGGGGTTGATCAACAATGCAAAAAAGGCAGCGAGGAAAAGGCCTTCTCTTCATACTTACAGTCGAGGTCATGTCCTTTTCTATGCATGTTTATGGCTCAGGGTGAAACATGACGTGAATCGATTATCATAAATGCTCTAATTATTCCAATATTATAAAGGATCAGGCAGCAGCTAAAATGCTAATCCTGATAAGGTCGATAAAAAGTGGTCTTTTGTCTTCATGGTGTCATTGTTTTTGCATTGTGTGGTACATTCATCATTCATTCATTTTCTTGAGCCGTTCCTTCCTTTCTGGGAAACAGGGGTCTGCGGATCTACAGTACACATTGGGTTTCCAGTCCACCACAAGACCACACACACATCCACTCCTAATTTAGAGAATTCAATAATTTGATGAAACGTTTTTAGTCTTGTGGGGGAGTACCCAGAGGATACTTGCAAGCATACTGAGCAACTCCTCAGGAAGGTGACCAGCTGGTCTCGAATCAGGGACCTTACTGAAAGTATAGATGCCACTACCGTGTTTCAAAATTGTATGCCTAAAATATAAAGCTAAGTCCTGCGCCGTGGCCTAGTGGCTAGTGTGTAGGACACATGTGCGCGGTTGCGCAGGGCAGACACAGGTTCGGGTCTATCCCACCCCATTCTCTCTCTGCCTCACTTCTTGTCACTCTCTACTGTCCACTCCATTTATAGAAAAAAAAACAACTTTAACTAGATCCTATTCATTGCATTATTTTGCAACTTTTTCTGTATTTAACCGGCAGCTGCAGCTTTACAGGATATGAAAGGTTGCTGTTCTTTCTCCAGTAGAACTGGATAATTCTTAAAGAGGCTATTTTATGGAAAATCAACTTCTCTGACTTTCCTAGCATCTTTTATTGTCATTCTCTCATCAAAAACAAGTTTCAGTCAGAATCTTTTGTGCATGGTTGTGTAATTCTTTTTCTGTCGATAATAATGTAATAGGCAACAATGTTCGGTGATGTCAAGCAATTTGGGCATCGGCGATGTCCAATGTGAAACATTACGATGGACGATGACAACGTCCAAATCACAAACTTGGATTTGTTAACTGACCCAACATTACAGAGAGCATTTTTGCTATAAATGAATGGTGATTAGCGGCTATGCTAACCAACCCAGCATTGTACATAACAATGATGTAAATTAATTATGTTGATTATTAATTTATGGTGGAATCATTAGTTTGCGTAGAGACTTACTTAGAACTCTCGGATGCACTTTGGACTTTATTTATGGGTCTTTCCAGGCCTAGTAAACACACAGAAAACTCATGTGAACAATTTCATGTGTTTTATTTGACTCGGGACTTGTAGCCATTACCCACTCCAAGTCCCAAAAAGGGGCATGGCTGTGGGAGGAATAGGGGTGCATTTAGAAATTTAATAACAGTGCAGGGCTAGCATAGGGCTCAATTATTTATTAGAAATGAATCTATTGTACTTATTTGTTCAAACAAGTCTATTCCTTTTGGTTTTCTTACACACACTATGACCGTTCGCATTTCAAAATTGACAATTTAAGTGTGATTTCTCTAGTTAATCTATTAGGTTACCGTAATCACACTAGTAACACCCCTGCCTTTGTTTGTTGGCACATTCCTGAGCTTATATTCACAGCTGGATTGCCAGCAATCAGCACTGAGGCCTTTATTTTATGAAGAGATAAATCTGTTCTCTGCCTGGCATATGTGCATGCTGCCCTCATTTGCTTCTAAAGATTGTGCTTCATGTATCACAAAGAGTGTTTGCATTTTACTTGAATTCCATGAATATATTTAAATCAATGATTGAAAATGACATCAGGTAATTAGAAAAGTTTGCTACTTGAGCTTGAGATGTATGGTTCCCATATTCTGCTTGAAGAACATTACGTAGCGGGCTTACCCTAGCTAAGCTCCGTCCTCCTATGTTGCTATGCCTGTAAAACTGTCATGTGTTTGATGTCTGCTACAGTGTAGACGCACCAGTGTTAGACATTCCCAAAGAAAAAAAAAATTATAAAAATTTGATGAACAGGTTGATATCTGAGGAAACCAGGCAAAAGAGACAGCAGTATAAAAGTTAATTGACACTAATGCTTATAGGTCCCAGTATATATACACAAGTATATAAGACATACACACAAGTCATGCAGAGCAAGTGACATTTAAAAACTATTGACTAGTTATAAGTCTAACAGTTTATCGATAACGCTTATGGATGTCTCTCTCTGTAGACGAAGTAGCTATGATGGGATTGGGGTACTCAGGGGTAGGTCGTCCATTAACAAAATGCTGAAATAGAGTTAAAAGTATGCCTGTCAGCTTCTATCTTGGCATCTTGTTTTAGATTTAAATATATGCATTATTACAAAGAAAACATCATTAAGATGTTTTTGCTAATCCTGTTTACATTTAGTACCCCACCAACCAACATCTGGGATTTTAGGTTTCGATATAGGGAACATTCAGGATTCTAGAAATATTTGCAGAATCAAATATGAACATAATGCTTCCACATTTTCCCAATGCTTTATAAATCTCCTGTGATTAGCTATAAAGATTTGCTGCCGTACCTTAGAAATGGGGTCAATTTCATTTTTCTCAGTCGTGTAAAATATTAATTGGATGTTTACTCTGTTTAAAATATGTGTAACTCTTTTTGATACTTTGTCTTAGAAAACATAAAAAACTGTAGTACACTTTTTATGAGAAACAACTTTTAAAACTATGTATAAAAATAGAGTTCCTGATTAAACTCTTCATGATCTAACAGCACAATTTAGTTTGATTTGGTGATACTAGACACTAGTTCATATCATACAGTGTGACTAAACACGAATACGGACTACCATACAAACTGACTTATGTTTTAATTTTATTTTGACATTTTACCGAGATAATTATGTCATCTTTACAAGGTGGGGTGACAAGTGGAATAGTTGTGGAGTTGGTCATTGTATAACCAAAAGGTTGGGGGTTCGATCCTCACCAGGTCTATTTTGCTCGTTCCTAATCCTGTCCATCCTCGTCACTCCTAAACTGAACCTCAACATCCTCATCTCTGCTACTTCTATCTCTGTCTCTTGTCTCTTCCTCACTGCCACAGTCTCCAACCCATACATCATAGCTGGTCTCACTACTGTTCTGTACACTTTTCCTTTGATTCTAGCTGACACTCTTCTGTCACACAACACCCCTGACACTTTTCTCCACCCACTCCAACCTGCCTGCACTCGTCTCTTCACCTCTTTTCCACACTCCCCGTCACACTGGACTGTTGACCCCAAATACCTAAACTCCTGCACCTTCTTGACCTCAGCCCCCTGTAACCTCACTCTTCTATTTCCCTCCCTCTCATTCAAACACATGTATTCTGTCTTGCTGCGACTGACTTTCATTCCTCTTCTTTCTAGAGCTGACCTCCAACTTTCCAGGTTTTCCTCCACCTGCTCTCTGCTCTCACTACAAATCACAATGTCATCTGCAAACATCATTGTCCACGGAGATTCCTGCCTGACCTCATCTGTCAACCTGTCCATCACCATAGCAAATAAGAAGGGACTCAAAGCTGATCCTTGATGTAGCCCCACCTCCACTTTGAACTCCTTTGTCTGACCTACAGCACATCTCACTGCTGTCTTACTTCTCTCATACATATCCTGAACTACTCTGACGTACTTCTCTGCCACTCCTGACCTCCTCATACAGGACCATGGCTCTTCTCTTGGCACCCTGTCATACGCTTTTTCTAAATCCACAAAGACGCAGTGAAGCTCCTTCTGACCATCTCTGTGCTTCTCCATTAACAATCTCAGAGCAAAAATTGCATCAGTAGTGCTCTTCCTGGGCATCAAGCCATACTGCTGTTCACAAATATCCACTTCCCTTCTTAACCTAGCTTCCACTACTCTTTCCCAAAGTTTCATTGTGTGGCTCATCAACTTTATGCCTCTGTAGTTGTTACAACTCTGCACATCACCCTTGTTCTTAAAGATTGGTACTAGGACACTTCTCCTCCATTCCTCAGGCATCTTCTCACTCTCTAAAATCCTGTCGAATAACCTAGACAGGAACTCCACTGCTGTCTCTCCTAGACACTTCCACACCTCCACTGGTATGTCATCTGGACCAACAGCCTTTCCACTCTTCTTTCTCCCCAGGGCCTTCCTCACCTCATCCTTTTTAATCTTTTCAACTTCCTGCTCTACAATATTCACATCTTCCTCCCTTCTTTCCCTTTCATTCTCCTCATTCATCAACTCTTCAAAATACTCCTTCCATCTTCTCAGCACACTCTCCTCACTTGTTAGCACCTTTCCATCTCTATCTTTAATCACCCTTATCTGTTGCACATCCTTCCCATCTCTGTCTCTCTGTCTCGCTAATCTATATAATTCCTTCTCGCCTTCCCTCGTGTCTAACCTGGCATATAACTCATCATATGCTTTCTGTTTGGCCTTTGCCACCTCCCTCTTCACTCTGCGCTGCGATTCCTTGTAGTCCTGTCTACTTTCTTCAGTCCTTTCGATGTCCCACTTCTTTTTAGCTAGCCTCTTCTTCTGTATGATGTCCTGTACTTCTTCATTCCACCACCATGTTTCCTTATCTTCTTTCCTTCTTCCAGCCGACACACCTAGCACCTTTCTTCCTGTCTCCCTGATCACTTCTGCTGTAGTTTCCCAGTCATCTGGAAGCTCTTCCTGACCACCCAAAGCCTGTCTCAGCTTCTGTCTGAATTCCTCACAATATTCTTCCTTTTTCAACTTCCACCACTTGGTCTTCTTTTCAATCTTTCCTCTTCTCTTCTTCCTGACCACCAGAAACATCCTACACATTACCATCCGATGCTGTCTGGCTACACTCTCTCCTACCACTACTTTACAGTCTCTGATCTCTCTCAGATTGGCTCGTCTACAAAGGATGTAGTCTACCTGCGTACTCCTCCCTCCACTCTTGTAGGTAACTCTATGTTCCTCCTTCTTCTGGAAATAAGTATTAACTACAGCCATTTCCATCCTCTTGGCAAAGTCCACCACCATCTGTCCTTCTGGGTTCCTTTCCTTAACACCGAACCTGCCCATCACCTCCTCATCACCTCTGTTGCCCTCGCCAACATGCCCGTTGAAATCTGCTCCCACTCCTACTCTCTCTCTTCTGGGAACACTCTCAATCACCTCATCTAACTCACTCCAAAATCTCTCCTTGTCTTCCAACTTACAGCCTACTTGTGGAGCATAACCACTCACTACATTCAACATCACCCCTTCAATTTCTAACTTCAAACTGATCACCCTGTCTGACACTCTTTTCACCTCTAAAACATTCCTCACAAACTCCTCCTTCAGGATCACTCCTACCCCATTTCTCTTCCTATCCACACCATAGTAAAACAGTTTGTATCCCCCTCCAATACTACGCGCTTTGCTACCCTTCCACCTGGTCTCCTGCACACACAGAATATCTACCTTCCTTCTCTCCATCATGTCCGCCAGCTCCCTACCCTTCCCTGTCATTGTACCAACGTTAAGAGTCCCTATTCTTAGATCTATACTCCTGCCTTTCCTCTTCTCTTTCTGTCGACGAATCCTTCTCCCTCCTCTCCTTCTTCGACAAACAGTAGTCCAATTTCCACCGGCACCCTGTAAGTCAACAGCACCGGAGGCGGTCGTTGTTAACCCGGGCCTCGACCGATCCGGTATGGAAATCGATTTGGTGACTCGCATATTTGGTTTTTGGCATTTTTTACGCCGGATGCCCTTCCTGACGCAACCCTCTCTATTTATCCGGGCTTGGGACCGGCACAGAAGTCACTGGCTTGCAACCCCTGTGGCTAGATTATATATATATATATACATATACATGTCTATTGCAAACATAATATGATGATGTATATCATACCATATCATGAGCAGAGCGTATTGGTACTTGGGATTCACGATATTACAGTATACTTACTGATACCGATACAGAGTGACCAGTGTGAGTACTTAATAATGCCAATACACTTTTACGGTCCACCTTAAAAAGATGCAACACTTGTGTTCCATTTTCTTATTCACACCAAGCTCACAGTTTTTTATTCACAGCAAGTTCATCATTTCATTTCGAATCATTCACTGAGACACAGCGACACCCATCCAGTGTCTCTCATAGGTTTAAACTCACAGTGGATTGACGAGGAAACCGTCCAAAGCCTGCAAACTGCTTTAGTACTTTATTCCCACACATATCACTAATGTTGGATTATTTTATGTTTTTGATTGTGATTGTAGTTAGACAGTCTCTAGATCTGCTTTATGTGGCATAACACAAGTCAAAACTGACACATCCCAACCTTGGTGCTGCTGCTGACATGATCTCGTTAATCTCCAGTCCAGCTTTGAGGAAAAAATCAGGTTTTTGTATGTTAAATGATTGTATACATAAATGGAAATGCCATAGAAATCTATCTAATCTGGTTTTTAGTTTACTGTTGCCATCATGCTCTAAACCAAAGCTGTGAGCTACTATAGTAACGAATTAGAGCGGATTCGGTTTTACAAGCGAACTAGCTGAACGCCAATGAGAACGCAGTTTTCAGACTGACTGTGACAGATTATGGCACTATTGTTTTTTTTTTATTGGAATATATTAATTCACACATGGACTTATTACAGCTGGGGCTTTCAGTAAAGAAATTTCTTAACAGTCCACCTTTTAGTATTATCACAGAGATTCTATTTTCATGCAGGATGACTTGGCACAAAACCTGCCTTGATCTTGCTCAGTTGTCAAAAAATCCCTTTTCCTACAGAACTGTAAATTAAAAGATTTGTTCTTAAGGTACATCCGAATCAAAAGTTTCAATAAATTCCTGCAGCAATTCTAGGTCAGGTTCAAATAAATTAAATTAACTGATTGTCAAATGCACAAACCCGAATGTATCATTTAAAAAAAATTGCTTTCAAAGTGCTATTATTTATACAGCGCTAATTAAAATACCATATTAAAATTCCATCTAAGTAAAGTTGTTGTTATTTTTGCCCTCTAAAACAAAAAGTACAACAGTAAATAAAAAGTAAAACTTTTTAAAGGAATTTATACGTATGGCAAGTCCCAAACTTGCACATCTTTATAACATAATACTATATTCATCTTGTGGCATGTTCAAAATTCATTTAATCCTCCTGTTACCCTAAAATACATTTTAAAACCTGCAGAATTGTTATTATTATTTTGCTAAAAGGTTAGTGTCAGGTAGGGGATGTCTTTGCTAAGACTCTGAAATACACCTAGAACCATTGCGATGACATTAGCAGAACTAAGTCTACCCTATCGGGGTACGGGACCAGAAAAATCTCCAATTTTTGGAAGGTAATGCATCTTCGGGTGATTGAGAGACAAGAGGAGGGTCAACACTAGGAGTCTCATTGTCATTTGAGGAGGATGTCTCATTTGCAAGGTCCTCCGCAAGATAATCCTCTGTCTAAGACACAATTTTTTAAAATTGGCATTTATACTATTTTCTGGACCAAGCTCTTCATTTGCAGATCTTAGCAGAAAGGATCAGCTGAACTTCCAGATTATCAACAAGTCAGAGGTTGGAAAAACTTGATGTTATAGGGCCCTCTAGCTGGCCATGTGTCTGTTTACAGTTTATGTAAGGTTGTATATATAACATTGGGAATACATTTATTTGGTTTCACTCTCTAGGTGTGTCTAGAGAATGTCCGCTTTTTATAAATTTGATCAATAATAAACATATTCAGAAATGTGTTCTAATCATTCAGTTCTTCTTTATAAAAAAAAAAGCTAAAATATTGCTACATGTCAGATTTTACAGCAATTATCGCACTTACGATCATCACCACTTATGGTTCTCGTGCATGATCCACTGCCTAATGATGTTAGAAACAACAGAAAACAATAAGTTAGTCATGATTGAACCAATGCTCATCAAACTCATCAACAACTGAGGGAAATAAATAAATGTCAACCATTTCAGATTCCACCACATACACTGCGCTTGTCATTATATCATTCTTGCTCGTGGCTGGCCAATGTTTGGTCATGAGGATGTAGTGTTTGCTGTGCAGATCTCATCTTCAAAAACACACCTACGACATAATAGAGCTCTTTACTTATTTAGCCCTCGGCAGCGCTTCAGTCGATGAAATAGCTTTTGCCAAGTTTTGAATGACTCCAAGGGCGCAGGGCGCCAGGGGTTGCAGACGGGAATCTCTCTTCTTTGTGTCTTCTCTCTTGCGCATTTCCCCAGGGCCACTCTGACCTAATGGGTGCATGTTCCGCTCCGGCATTCCATTCCAATTTGATAATAATGATATTTGCACAGGACACCCTCTGCTTGCTCTGTGTAATTACCTACTTTTATATGATCTCTATTATTGGAAATCGATGTCGATAAGAGCACCCCATTAGAGCTTGTTATTATCACAGCTTGGGTTTTGCAACAATGCCATTATTATTTTACACACTCTTGACTGACAGGGTTTATGGTCTGTTCACTGCATCCAGGCTGGATCATTATATCATAGGAGGACTTGAAGTGGAAAAACAAGTGAGCATGTTTAAAATCGCTCAGTGACTTAAGTCAGTCATATGGTAAAACGGAGAGCTGGAAAGGAGATAATAGTGGGATTGAAATTATTGATTGTGCAAGAAATTCACTGCCTTCTACATCTTTGCAGAAAACAGTTGATTTTGGTTGTAAATGAAACCACTATATATATATATACATTTTTTTTAAATCCTTAACAGTCTGATTTGGAGGTGAAGTCAGAGAAAACATGCAACATGTCCTGGCGTGTGTGAGTGTGAGCGTGGGTGCTACATACAGAGGAATGAGAGTGGACATAATCAGACTAAAATAACATTGCCATTGTCAAAAGAATTAAAAACTAAGCTATACGGCAAACCGTTTGTTAATGAAGTGAGTACAGCGCTCAATAATGTCAAATATGCATCGAATCACACAGCTTCTTGAAGAATGGCATTCTACTGACAGAAAGGAGTCAGCATGTGAGGCTAGGGATGAATGTCTCAAGGACCATCAGCACCAGTACCCCCCAAGGCTGTGTACTTTCCTCTCTGCTCTTCTCCCTGTACACCAACTCCTGCATCACCAGCCACCAGTCTGTCAAGCTGATTAAGTTTGCTGATGACACCACCCTCATTGGACTCATCTCAGACAGGGATGAGTCTGCCTACAGGAGGGAGGTGGATCGTCTGGTGTGCTGACAACAACCTGGAGCTGAATGCCCAGAAGACAGTGGAGATGACTGTAGACTTTCAGAAAGTGCCAGGTCCATCACCCCCCCCCCCCTCTCCCTGGCAGACACCCCTATCTCAACAGACTCTTTCCGCCTTCTAGGTACCACCATCACCCAGGACCTCAAGTGGGAGCTCACCATCAGCTCCCTCATCAAAAAGGCCCAGATGAGGATGTACTTCCAGCGGCAGCTGAGGAAACTTAAGGTGCCAGCCAGAATGATGGTTCAGTTCTACACGGCCATCATTGAGTCCATCCTCACTTCCTCCATCACAGTGTGGTACGCTGGGGCCACTGCCAGGGACAAGCACAGTCTGCAGCGTGTTGTGCACTCTGCTGAGAAGGTGATAGGCTGCAGCCTGCCATCTATCCAAGACCTGTACATCTCCAGGACTCACAGCTGACCCTTCTCACCCTGGACACGGACTCTTTGAGCCACTCCCTTCAGGCAGGTGGTTACGGTCCATTCGGACCAGTACTTTACGCCATAAGGACAGACTCTTCCCCTCTGCTGTTGGACTGTTAAACGGTAATTAATACACTGATTCACTTCACAAGGTCACCTTAGTATAGTCACTGCATATTAATGACATCTTGCACTACTTGTACACTAGTACCACCTCTCAGACCCATGTGGTACCTGTTACTTTTACATTATTACACTGTTCCATACATTCACATAAGGGTCTATGTTTATCATTACATCCGCCACTCATTTTATGTTCTGTTCATTGTATGTCTGTTATGTCATGTCAATTTACCCTTACTTAAATATATTTGCCTTAATTTAATCTCAGTTTTATCTTATTTCATGTTTATTATTATATGTCCTTTGTATGCACCAATCACGCAAATTCCTAGTAATGTAAATCCCCTTCACTTACATGGCAATAAACACGATTCTGATTCTATTACTTAGCTGGAAAATAATTCTGCAATTACAGTGGTACCCCGATATACGAATGCTTCGAGTTACGAAATGTTCAAGATACGAAAGGTCTTGCGGAAGATTTTTTGCTTCGAGATGCGAAGAAAAATTCAAAATACGAACAATTACAAGCTTTTCTGCTGTATTTTCCACTTGTTTGTATGACGTCGCGTAGCTCTTCCAGGGTTCTTGCGCTCCTGTGTCCCAGTGCAAAAAGGGTCTGATAAGCTTCAAAACATTATGTATAGATTACTAATAATGTACTTTAACAAATGTTAGAATCAAGGTGTCGTAAAAGAAATAACGTTTATAATGTGGAAAGTGCTGTTCTGTAGCGCTAGCTAGAAAAAACCCTGTGATGCGCTCTCAGAAGCTCTCTCTCCATCTATCTCCGCTCGTGCTTGAAACCGAGTTTGTGTTAGTAATTCGTGAAATATATCACGAGAAAGTTAAATTTAACTTTTGTTTAAAGTTAACTTTAACTTATGGCCGTAATGTTCCACCTCCATAGCTTCACTTAAGGTAAGGTTTCACATTTGTGTACGTATTACGTATTTTGCTTGTGTTTTATTCTGTTTTATTATCATTTATTACATTAACAATGTGTAGACCTAAGGATTGAGGAAATGTTACTTTCTTTTAGTTTTCTCTGGTTTTCCATTTTTTCCTTCTACTTCTACTGTTGTTTTCTGAGAGCCGTTGCACGGATTAGCCGTTTTACATGTAAACACATGTACGAAATGTTCGAGATCTTAATGTGATCCTGGAACGTGACCCTACCACTGTACTTCACTTTTTTAACGACACAAATTTTCCATCTCAATCAATGGGGGGCAGCTGAATCCTATCAATAATTTAATGGCAAACTGTTTATGTGCAGCAAATCGAGTGCAGTCATTTTCTCCTGCAGGGGCATTTTACTCCCCAAACTTTTCTTAATTTGAGAGTTCTACTCACGTTTTTTACCACACTACAGTCAATGCATTTGGACCATGGATGTTTCAGGTCCATGACACTGCAAACCACATTAAAGGCATGCCGGAACTTTACATGAAAATTAAGCTTTGATATTTTAACACCTAATTTTCAAAAATAATCCACAAATGTTGATTTTTCATGGGGAAGCAAACAAAACTTGCTGCCCTGCTCCTAACAGCATCTCTATTTTAAAACTGGTATTATAAAGGCTATAAAAGTTATACATGTTATACAGGGCTCAGATCAGAGCAGTTTAAATGTTCACCTCTTCCATCTCTACTTATTTTGGTCTGGGCTCTTTCTGTCTAGTTTTTGAATCTCCTTGAGCAAAGCAAAGCAGTGTCCACTGACTAAAAAATCTTTTTATGATGCAGTTGAGTTGTCAAAATGACATTTAATCTAGCTTAACATAAAATTTAAATATGTTACACATGGATATTTGTGTCTACTCCAAGTGGTATGTGTTTTGCAGTATTTATGGTCCTGAAATCAACCAAGGATGCATTTCCTATTGCTTTATTGCTGCCAAAAAGACAAATATTTAAATAAGTTTCGGGAGGAGTTACAAGGGCCTGCACAGGTGTAACCAGTTAAGTTACTTTTACCTAATCGACCAGACATCGAACCTCTGACAACATCCGAGCTACCCCTCCTTCCACCCCAGGTTGTCATCAGCTTGCTAGTACCTTTGTACCAGCCAATAATGCTCGAGACACTAGGCAGTTCAGTGTAAGGGATGTGACATAGGGCTAAATGCCAGGTCCTTTCTTGTCACCATCTTGAACCTGTGATGTCATTGATTACAATCTGTGCTCTATTATGTTTAAATGATGACATTGATGATGCTACACTTGAAAACAAAATATCTGAAAAACATCTGAAAACAAAGATTGGCTTTAACCACAAAAAACACCACAAACTTAAACTGTAAATTTTATATATTTGGATTGTAATGAATCAGTTTTAATGGCATAAAGTCTATTATAATGTTTGCCACTGAATGTCAAAGCCGTTAAAGCTACCTGTTCTCCAACAAACCGAATCACCACTTCCTGGCAATCTTCTTGTATTGATTTCCAAAGACGACTCAACCCACTTGAATGAATTTTCAATTTCATTGAGTTGTGTTCCATAAAGAAAGGTAAAGGAATCAGACATGGAAGAAATAATAACCCTGACGTCCGTGGCATCGGTAATCTGGATGCTTGTATTGAGTTATGCACCTCCATGCTAACTGGCCTATCCAATGCAGAGAGATGAGAAGAGGAACTAACAGGAGGGAGATGCTCTTGGGATGCAATTTAGAACTGCAAACAGATAAGAGTGGGAAAGAATCAATGGGAGATAGATGCTGGAGAATGTTGTCTGGACATATCGAGTGGGATGGAGACAGTGGGGCCTTGACATGTTTCCTGGACTGGTGTGAATTCAGGTTTAGTGGAGTTAATGTATTCACCCTCCACCTGATACCCAATTACCAAAAATCTTTCTGTCAAGTTGTACTTGTTCACATTGTTTATTTTTTTGAATATGAAGCTTATACTTGACAATTTCTGTTGATTCTTAACCAGTTTTTACAACATATTTTTCCTGTGATGAGTTTGACTGTGGACCCCACAATGTGTTTTGATGTATTTTGGCCCTAGTAAGAATGGAAGATTACATAGGCTTGACTAGCACCTCACCCCAAGAAAGGGGTTTATTTAGCTGATTTTCAGAGAATCCCTGCTGAGCTCTGTAGTTTTATACTTCAAGTGCACTGATGTCTGAAAAACAAATATAGGCTCTTGGTGTGATTCATGATCCTGATGCCAGGCACGGATGGATGGATGCGAGGTTATGTTTGCTTTCTACTTTGGCTGGGCTGGATTACTTTTATGCCAGAAACATGAAAGTTGCTCATGATGACAATTTCATGGATTCAAGAAGAAAGACAAGCACCCCCATTGAGTGCAAGTCTATTCTTTTTTTTTATTCAGCAAGGTTTCATGGACATCAAATTGAAAAAAAAAAAAAACAGTAATGCAGCAATGAGAGAAATCACGTTGCATCCAGGTTGTCTTCAAGGCTGTTTGGTCAGTTATGAACCATTCTGACATTTCACTTTACACTACCATTCATCTGATTAGGATTTAATCCTTTTTGTGGTGAATAAGATTAGCTTGGACTGAAGTCTGTTATTAAAGATGAAAATAATATTTTCAACATGCTGAATTAGTTAAGGTGTTTTGTAAGGTGTAAACTTCAATTTAATTACATTTTCATCAATCATTATTGCATATTCTGTCCACAAAGTAACGCAAAAGGCCAGTCACTTCATAAAAAAGCTATTAAAGAAGTTATTGTATACATAATAAGTTTATAAATAAACAATTTAAAGTATTACATTAAAAGAATACCCTAGCCTCAAACTTATAGTTGGGCTTTTTAGAATTGTGACTTAGTGCAGGGCTGAGCTGTGCCTTGTCATCGCTGTGTTCTCATCATCTGCTCCCCGAGAGAGTGTACCGGGCAGTTGGCCGTCCGACTAGGGTTGATGCAGTGGACCATGGACCCAATCAGCTCGGAGCCCAGGGAGGAGGGACGGAGCCAGCCGCCGGCAATCCAGACGCCATCAAACCAATCAGGGTGAGGGCACACCCTCCCGAACAGCAATAGACTTGATTCTCCCATTTAAATCCTATGTGTGGCATCATATTTTAGATAAACATACCCGGTGCGGTGTCAACCAGAGCAAGTGTGTCCGTGTCCTTCCTGCCACCCGCTACAGTATGTATCCACAAAAGCTCATTTACTCCAATAATGTGACAATGATCATAAAACTTTACCTACCTTTCTGAAACATATTCCTATTGGTTATATAGAGGGTCAGACCTTGGCTTAAGTCCATTAATTCTCACTAATGAGTCATTCCCTCATCTGAAATATACTGAGTTTGTTAAGCCACATTCATTGTGAATACCGCTGCTCTCACTGAAACAACAATCATCCGATCTCAATCAAGATCTCCAGATCACTGAGATCACCAGGTTCCTCAACCCTTATATACCCCTCTGTCTAGGAATAGGTGTCCAATCTCCCTCACAATCTGTCAAGGTTTCCAGACTGACCAGAAGCCTTTGTTTCCTGCTTGTTATTCCCCTCTGTTAGTTTTTAAGCCTTGAGCTTCTGAGCTGTCTAGTTGTCATTATTCTTTTTTGTTATTAAAGCTACATTTGAGTTGAATACCTGTGTTCCTGGCTTTTCCTGAGCGTAACAGCAGAGAGGGGCGGGGTGAACTGTTTCATTCAGCATTTAACAGAGCAGTGGTCAAAATTTACAATGGGTGTTCCTTAACGTGACTTGAGTGGAACGAAGTGTGTCAGAGCGAAATTCGTGCAGTGGCGTATGTGCAATATCCGTGTTTTTTTTTTCGAGTTTAGTCAGTCTAACATTTATGACAAAAGAAAAATCTTTTTGCTTTCCCACTCACAATGCATTGTAGAGCAGTCACGTGACAAAAGAATGAAAGTACTCGAGAAAATAAGGATCTTTAATGAAATGGACTGCACTCGTTAACAGAGAGAGGTAATGTGTCAAATGAAGAAGACTTTAACTTAAAGACTTGTCAGATCAGCGGTGAACCAGACTAAAGACCCAGGTAGCTTAAGTAATTCTTCTAGCATTATACTTTTCTTATTTGTAGTGGGATTCATGTTTGTGTATATAATAGATGTGTTACGAAAGTCATGTCTAGGTTACTTTCGGCTCTATAAGAGGAGAGCTCGCTCTACACTCATTCTGCATTCTTCATGAGGAGCCGAACCCACTTACCTCTACAGCACCTCAGATCAGCGACTTGAGGTACATGGCCAGGGGACGTCTACATTCCCTCCTTCAGGGAACGGGGTTTGCGAAAGTAACCTAGACGTTCCCTTTCAGTCGAAATGCAGACACCCTTTAAAATGGGAAAAAAGGTATTCAGTGAATGGACTGCATGCAAGCCACACATCCCAGTGTTTATAGTAGTAATATTTGTACTCCAGAGCAGTACCAAGACCTTCTGTGGAGCAGTGATTCTTCAAACCTGAGTTTTCCAAACAAAATTGGTACTTTTCTGACTGCATTGGGCAGATTACCGAAGTGGGATTATGATGTGGCTGATTATGATGTGGCTTGATTTGATTTTGATTTCATGCACGAATGGCATATCAGTGGACCCCCCGCCTCTACCGCACGTGGTATTGAGGACTTTGGAGCATGTGTCAGGCTGAGCTACGCTGGCAAGCGGGGTCGGTTCGTCGAGTGGTGCTCTTCCCAGCCTGAAGATCCAAGGACGTGTCCTATCAGAGTCATGCTGACATGCATGTCCCCTTCGCGAAAGTCTATGCGGCAGCAATTTCCTTCTTCCACCTCCGGATCAAAGGGAAATCTGTCGGCAGCCACAAACTGTGAGAATCCTCCAAGGGGCCAGACAGCTTCGTCCGTCCAGGCCCCCCTCTGTACCCTCTTGGGACCTCTCCATTGCCCTGAGAGGGCTGAGGATGTCACCGTTCGAGCAAGTCTCCGCGCGCCCTTTCCACATCAGGGGCGCACTGCTTCTGGTTCACAGAGACTGTTTTGTTTACCGTTCTTTTTACATTTTTGTTCTATTCGACAGCAAAGCTGCCGTCTCCTCAATAGCACTGACATGCAAAGTCCCATCCCTCCTCTAACTTTAGCACTCACTGAGAAGATTTTTATGCAAAAGAGCAGTTTTTTTATTGGGTGTTTTTTTTTGTGGGCGTGCGTTTCTTTCCTTGACATTTGCCTTTTCACATGTGAAATGAATATAAATACATACCGGTGTTATTGAAATGAGGAGGGTGTACCGAATGGTTTGGTATAAAACAGAATATTGTGGCATCCCTAGTGAATTCGTATTTGGAGTCTGCGTGCTCTCAGGTCATTAATATACACGGAACCCTGAGAACACCTTCCTGTGGATCTGAAAACCATAGCCCTGGTTGGATACTCACCTCAATATTACCTTCCCTGATCCAGCTCTAGTCCGTTCACGAAGAAAGCATCATCATATTTATTCATGCTGTATACTGGTTTTTCAATAAACTATATTCATATTGAGTCGTTGTCCTGCCTCCTCTGTACAGTCCGTTATAACATCAGATGCCTTTAGATCAATTGTTCTCCAAGCGAATCAGAACAAACATCTAATCTAATACTTTTGCCGCTCTGGGTTGTTCTCACTTTTATCTTAGAACAAATGGCAAACTGTTTTATAACCAATTTCAGATTTTATTGCAAATGGTTGCATCTCTGTCCCTTTCCACCTATTTTTCAATATACTTTAATATTGAAAAAATGTAGCTATTGATTTTCTGTCTGTTTCTCACTCTGCCCAGAATATTGAAATGGACAGTGATATCTTGCACATGGTCAGCTCCCGAATGTGAACGTGTGGATGTTGTGCTGCAGTAGAAATAGATAGATGGCTGTTTACTGTTTCGTTTTTTATGAAGAACTGAATGAAAGAAAAACTCTCCAGGGCTAACCACTTACTCTTCTCGCGTGGTGCATTAGTTTTGTTGTTTAGCAGGAGCACTTTTATAATGCTCATAGAGCTCACTTGCTGTGGCTCTGTTCATTTTGCTGCTGGAATAACAGTAACTTAACCGTTCTTAAAAGTTCTACGATCTCATTTGCATATAAATTTTTCATGCCTGTAAAACAAGAACACATATATTAACACAATAAATCTTTTTACATACTAAACATAGGACTGCAATCATGTCTCTCTCATCCTAGGACAGCTCTTCTGTGGACAGGTGTCTTTTATGAAGGTAAGAAAGAAATCTATCAGCTCTCGGTTCTTGCACTTAAGTTCCTGCAAGACCTAGAAAACTTAAAGACTCATATGGAGTAATGTAATTTTAATTTATGCAAAATCAGTTTATATACGTTTTTAATAATTTTCTTAATATTTTGGTTTTTTTTTTTTGTCTCTGCATGTCATGACCTGTGTTCCTCTCACTTTTTGTATTTCCTTTTTTCCCTTGCCTTATATCACGTGATTAGAATGTCATTTCCATGTCTGTTTGTTTACCTCCTCCTCATGCTCCTTCTCCCGGCTTTCGCATCCGGTTCCTTGTTTAGATGAATTACTCTGTCCTGGTGTTCCTCTGCTCCCTCAGTTGTGTATATAATTCCCTTGTATACGCTACAGGATCTTTGTCAATCCATGCAGGTGTTCCTCTCGCATCCTGTGGTTATTAATTCTCGCTAATTCACATATATGTCATGCTTTGTGGTTTTAGTTTATTTTATCTCTGCATTCCCATTGATTATTAATTTGTGTTTTGTTCCTGTGTTTGTTTTCCTTTAAATAAAGAGAGAACTCTTATCAGCTCTCAGCTCTTGAACTTAAGTTCTTACCCAGGAGTTCCCTGACAGTCCAAGAGCTAGAAAACTTGAAAATTCATTGGGGGTAACGTAATTTTCATTTGTGGAGAATCAATTTATATAATTTTTTTTTTCTAATCTTGTTCTTGATATTTGTTTTTATTTTGTCTCTAACTACAAAAAACTACAATTATATTGTAAGGATTTTTTTTAAATGAGCATTGAGTCAAATTTAACAAAAAAAAAACACAAGCATTGTGGCCATTTTAGCAATTCATGAGGAAGGATTCAGTTTTGAATCTTGTTATTGCTTTATTTAATGCAAAATGAAACACATGCAAGGTGCCATCAGATCATTCTGGGGCGCAGTGTTGTGTTTATATGCAGGTTACTGATGCACAAGGAGGAAGGAATCAATTTGTATTTCTGGTCCCTGTGGAAATACACTTCTACAAGCTCAAAACATCACACGCTGTGAATGTCCTTCAGCAAAACTTCCCAACAACTTTAATGAAAAGCACAATGACGAGCCAAGGAGAAGCAATTCACCAAAAACAATTTATGTCTCAAAAAAAGGACAGAGTATTCAAACAAAGAGAGAGAAAAAGAGTTTCGGAGGGATGTGACGGGTCCCCAAAAATCACATAAAATGGTTAGGGATGAGTGTTCTGTCAGGCTTTGGCACCATTCACCTTGAGGAAAGTAAATATGTTGCCTTTGAATGTACAGAGAGGAAAAATCACACATTTTACTCAAGCATTCCACTCCATGACCACTGAGGGAGGTTGTAACCCTGAGAATCCTTCAGTTTAGCCTAGTTGCCATTAATACTGGCCGTTTTAACACTCTAACCTTTCCAGTGCTCATCTCAAGGGTGTTTTTAGAGGAAAAAAACACAGCTTTTGAAACAATTGCTTGGGGCGATCTAAAAGTGACCTCCAGCCAAAGTCAGTTTTTCATTTTTCCTTTTAATCAGTGGATTCCAGCACCTCTAGCCGCACTGCGTCCCCTTGCACTCTGCCCTTCATACTTAACTTCTTTCCTTTCTGTCCTAAGGGTGAATGTGGCACCGTGCATCTCGCAATTTCTGTAGTCATTGTGAAAGTCACAGACTGTAAAGTGATATAAAATGGTGCTCATCATTGGGAGAGTTTTGCACTTCATAAAATAATGTGAAATAAGGTTGCTTTTTTTCACCTACCAGTGGCCATAACATCTCAATAAAACAGGGCTATATATTTAAACTTACACACACGTTGAAGAGGTGGAAAAGATCTTCTGGACTTTAATACCCGTGAAAACCCTTGTTTGTCCTGATCTCATAGTGCTCTTGAGAAACAGGCTTGCCACACAATGAAAATTCAATGTGGCCGGCAGACCTCAGAGAGCCCTGCAAACCCATAAATAAATGTCTGACTGAAAGTATCATGTGCTTTAGTGTGTATCGTTTAATAGAATAAAATAACTACAGTGGGTACGGAAAGTTTTCACTCTTTGTTATATTGCAGTCATTTTTGAAAATAATCAGATCAATCAACAGAACCCCATTTTGACACTAAAACACTGAATTGTTCCAATTTTTTTATACAGATATGGTAAAAAAGAAAATATAAATATCAAATTAGCCTAATATTCAGACCATTTGCTCAGTATTTAGTTAAAGCACCATTTTGATCTAACATAATTATATTACACAATAATCCTGAAATCATACAAAAAAACCCAGTCCAAGTAGATTTAAAAAAAAAAAATTAACAATATTTGTTTTATAAAAAAAATTAAATGTTGAGACAAACCCTCCAAAAAAGCAAAGGCAATGCCAAAACAATGTGAAAATTGTTTTTTTGAGACATAACTCAAAAATACAAGCCATCTCACATGTATTGTACTTCCAAGGGTTATCCCTTATTTTCACCTCTAGATGGCACTGATGGCACTTTTTGAAACCTACACATTATGTTTGAAACCAAAATTAAACAATAGGTGAGTTTTGCCATATCTTCTTAATTCAAAACAGCCGCTGTGATTGCCAAATGCACCAGTGGATGCAGAGATTTCTGAGAGTTAATGATTATGGAAGCCACTGTGTTCTTAGCCATAGTTGTAGAAGAAAAAAAACCCCAAAACAACAAAACCAAACCTTGGCTAGATTTACTCCACAATTCTGTCTCTGAGCTCTTCAGGCAGTTCCTTTGACCTCATGATTTTTTATTTGCTCTAACATGCGACATTGTGAGTTGTAAGGTCTTATATAGCCAGGTGTGTGGCTTTTCCTATCAAGTCCAATCAGCATAATAAAAAATCAAAAAAAAATTGTGGAACAATCTCAAGGATGATCAGAAGATACAGACACCACTTGAGTTTAACATATGAGTCACAGCAAAGGGATTTCATTCTTAATAAATCTGAAAATATGTCAACCAGTCTTGTTTTTCTGTCAGTATGGGGTGCCTAGGAAAAAAAGAATGCAATATAACTGAGTGAACATGTTAGGGATTCTGAATCCTTTCCGTACACACTGAAATTAACATGAATAACCATCAGGCACAAACATATCAAAACCTAGAGAAGTTACACGTCATAACCTGTAAAAGATAACAAAGATTCACTTAAATTAGTGTTGGAATTGACCCAGGTGAAATTCCAGCCAGAAGTCCCGTGAAGATACTACCAAAAATACCAATAAATAAATAAATAAAACAGGTGAAAAAAAGTATTATTTCACATAAAAGTATTCTTACATAAAAAAAAACAAGTTTTACATTACATAAGCACTGGAAACTCAATATTCTTTCAGTCATTTTCCAACCCGCTTATTCCCTTTTGGGGTCACAGGGGTCTGCTGGTGCCCATCTCCAGCGCACATTGGGCGAGAGGCAGGGTACACCCTGGACAGATCGCCAGTCCATCAAAGGAAACTCAATATTATTTTCCCAAAAGAAGCACTTTTAATTTAAACATATATTTTTGCAATATAGACATTTAATTTTACAGCCATTTTGTAATCAGTTTCCTTATTCTTTAACCCAGCAAAAAAAAAAAAAAAAAAAACTTGTGTGGTGGTTGATGATTGTTTGTATTAAACACAGGTCCTCTATGCTCTCCAGAATTCATTTCCATCAGTTTATCATTGATTTTTAATTTGATGGTTATTGCCGAATGTTTTTTTTTTCCTTCCACTGATTAAAAATAAAGTGCATTTTGAACATTTCATGCAGTACAGCACCTGAGAAGAATAAGAACTGTTTGAACCGATTTTCCATTTTGACAAAAAGTCTTCAAGGAGTTTAAAAGTCATCACTGCAGTGTGTTCTCAAGTTATTAATAATCATTTATTGTATAGAAGAGCTAGCACAGAGAGATATGAGCAAGCCTCAGTGGGATTCTAAAATTGAGGGATCATTTTTCTTGATGACAACCAATGACAGTGCTCTTTGAATATCACTTTAAAACATCAGCTTTTTGTCTGAGTAAATAGAGGACAGGGATGTGCAAACGTGCTGTTCTGTATGTTTACCTTTGTGCATCAAACGTTAAGATATGAACCAGACGGGGAAACAAAATGGCCTGGTTCCTTTGCAGATACTTTATCAAAGCATCATAAAAATGCACATGACTTGTAGAGTTGATTGCTTTGGAAGGAAGTTTCGAATTCAAATGCTTTCCAGGACAGTCAGAAAAAGAAATTATGTAGTCTTGGCAGCATTTTTTTCCCAGGTCAGTTGAGTTAAAGAATTTCATATAAAGCTTTTTTGATTGAATCATTCTCCAATAGGTTTTTTTTTTTCAGAGATTTGATCCTCTACAGGATATCTCCAAGTGCATCTCCAGTCTGCTTGATTGACCAGGACCAGAGGCAGACGATGCATCAAATTACTTTGTAACTGTCCTTCAGGGATGTGTCTGGCCCTGAGCCGTGCCACACTAGACTTTTTAACTGTGACACCATCTTATTAGATCATAGAGGTCGTTCACCTTCTGCTCATTTAATGGCCAGGCCACCAATAATAGAGATGCTGGGCGTCATCGGGATGAAGCAGTGTGTCAACGAAGTGCTGGACTCCAATTTGAAAAGTGTTCAAGACATCCAAAGGGAGTTCCAGTTCTGATTCAGTCATATTCGTCCAGTGACCTTGCTGGGTCACTTAGGTTTAAAAAAAAATTGGAAAGCTTAATCTGGCTCCACAAAGTGTTCTTTTTGGGAATGTTAAATGACTGGCAAAGTGGTGAGAATCAATGGAACAAAGTCAACGTTACTGTCCTTTCATTTCCTACAACTCAACAGATTTTCTTTTTCCCTTTTGACTTATGTTTCAAAAGTGGAGTTGTCAGTGTTTCACACAGGAGCTCTATGGTTTGTCTTTTATTATTTTTGTAGACTCTTCTTTTTTTTGTTGCTGGATTGCTTGTGGTTGCTGCTTTGTTTGTGTTTGTGGAGTTAGAAAAAGAGTAGTTTGAATTTTATCTAACTTAGTATAAAATTCAAATGGAACGACTACAAGGGATGGTTTTCCATTTCTGTTTCAAGTTTTTCAATGATCGTTGGTTTCTCAAATGCATTTAAACGAGATACAAAAGTGTTATTTGGTATAAAATGTAAGCATTGCATTTATTTTTTTGTTAGATATGATCAGACTTGGGTTGCACGGTGGCTCAGTGGGTAGCACTGTGGCCTTCCAGTTAGAAGGTTGTCGGTTTGAGGCAACCTGCATGTTCTACCTGTACTCAGTGTACTCCGGTTTAGCCCACAATCCCAAAAAACATACGGTTAGGTTGAGTGAATAATGTGTGAATGTGTGAGTGAATGTTGCCCTGCAATGGACTGGCCGTCTCTTTCTCCCCTGTCTCTTGCCCAATGTGTGCTGGAGATGGGCAGCGGCAGACCCCATGACCCCAAAAAGGGAATAAGCGGGTTGTAAAATGAATGAATCATCAGACATGTGTTGGGGATATTCCAACAACACATTTTCAACACAAAAATTTAGAGAAAATACTTTAACATCTTTCAAAAATGCACCATCATGTAAATAATGAACGGTAAAAATCCTGGATTTTTTTCTTTTTTACATTTTGGTAGTTTTGTTGGAAAATAAAATTTTGATATTTAGATTTACTGTGCTCCATTCCAACACAATAATCAAAGATGCATTTTGCTTCAATACATAAAGAAATAATTAATTCAAAACAACTCTGCAACATAGACTGATTTCATACCTTGAAGTAAAAAAAAAAATTCTTGTACATAATTGATGACCATCTGAGTCAGTCTTTCAATTCTTTCACATGGAGCAGTTTGTATGAACACAATCATCCACACTCCTGATTCCATGTCTGATCTGCAAAGCAATGAGCTACTCTTTGGACTTTGGAGCATTCTTCGCATGTGCACTCAAGGGATATTTCCTCTCTGTTAAAAGAGGTTAGGTCGAAATGATCCTGGTTCCTGTGATTGATTCTGCCTTTGGAATCTCTGAAGCAAAGTTGATGTTTTTTCTATTCACCAAGTTTAACGCAATTCTGGAAAATAGTGAGGCTGTTTAAGGATATAATAGTGTTAGCAACCACTAATTTGAACCCATTTATTATGCCCTATGCTTTGTTTTCGACATGGTGCCATATTCAAATGGCATTTCATGTGTTACTCTATGTATGCTCTGTGAATGGATTAAAGAAAATTAATTGAGTGGTCCTCAAAAAAAAAATAGTCTCTAATACAGGGGTCACCAACATTTTTGAAACTGAGAGCTACTTCCTGGGTACTGATTAATGCAAAGGGCTACCACTTTGATACCCTCTTCTGAATTTATTAATAATTAAGGATATTAATATCTGCTAAAACATGATAAACACCGATCATGTAAATTATTTCTCACAATGAATATCAACAATGATTTACAAGGTAGGAAACAGATAAATATTAATATGCAACACTTTATTTTTGTAGTTTGTTGTAATTTTTTTTATTTAAAATTATCACTTCTACAATAGTCCAAGGAAATAACAACATTCAATGTACAAATATTAAAGCATATAAATACAAAAAGTGAGCTAAGATTCAAAAACATTTTTTTACATTTTTTAAAATGTAAACATTAACAATTACAAACACATTGAACTAAACAAGAAGTGGACACCAAATCTGGTATCTGTTTCTTTCAGTTATTGGGAAGCCTGGCATTGCGTGTGGTTTACCAGTATGTTGTACTCTGAGTGAGTTTCACAGATGTGCATCTCAGGCATCTCCGCAACATTCAGGGTTTCTCTGCAGTGCGCTGCTCTGTGGATAGTTGGTAGCTTGTGTGACAAGTCGTGAAATGCCTCCACGTTGTGCCACTTGGCCGCTGCCGCCAGAATCGTTGCGCAAATGAGACAAACACATGCTCCTTCCACAGAGGTAAAAAAAACCTCGCATTCATCGCGAAAATTAAATTAACTTCTTATGGGTCAGTCATCTTTTTCGCTACGCTGCTTGTTTGTTTCATCGTTGCACATCATACTGAACTTTCAACTCTAAATAGACACGAATTTAACATTTAAACACGAATAGGTAACCCCTGCTCTAGTGTAGGTGTAGGTGACCCCTGCTCTAATAGGATAATTTTGGTTCTCACAGTGTGATATTTAATTCGAAATGTAAGTAAATGAGGGGAAATGAGGAAAATGTCACATTTTTTCCAACATACAGAATTTAAATTACAGTGGTACCCCGAGATACGAAATTAATCCGTTCCAGGGGTTGCATTCGTATATCAAGTAAATCAAGTAACGTTTCTTCAATACTTAAATTTACACATTGTAATAAAATGTAATAAATGACAATAAAACACATGCAAAATATGTAATATGTATGCATTACGTAATCTGCTGCAGCCAAATATTTCCCATTTTGCCTCATCAGTCCAGAGTCCCTGCTGCCATTTTTCTGCACCCCAGGTGCAGAATACTTTCCTCCATACTTGTGTTGCTGGTTCCCCACTAGTATCTCCCAGTTCTGCACTAAATATACTGCTGATCATCTAAACGTCTATGATCCTCAATGTTGCCTCTTTCTTTGTGTATCTTTAAAAGAGCAAGAACCGCGCATCTGGACCTCATCTCATCCAGACCTTGGCATACTTTGCCATATCTGCCTCCTACAGAGATGTTTCAGTTCATGACTTATTTTCAACCTATGCGTGACATTGATGCTAATTAGCACCTATTCTGTATAATTGGTGCATCATACACCTGACTATAATCCGACAAAATCCCCAATTTGTGGAATTGGACCTATAGGAGGCTTGTTTGAAGGCAAAGGGTAGTGCTGGGTTTCGTCTATCTTTGTCTTGTGTGTTTTGTTTTTCCCTTCATCTCGTCTCCTCATTAGGTTCACGTGCATGTTTTTACCTCCTCATCAGAGCACTCCTGTTCCCCGTGTTGCACTGATCAGAGCAGATTTTAGCTTCTATCTCTCTCCCTCTCAGTTCTTTGTGAGACTATTACAAGTGATCCGCAATTGTAAGTTTCCCAGTGCTTACCTCCTATCTCCTCTTTCCCTCCTGTCTCGTATGTCTTGCTGTCAGGACAGTTTGAGTTTGTGCTCCAAATCATACTCTGATGGTTTCCGGAGGTCCTGGAGTTTGCCATTCTGGACTAGTTTTTATGGAAACAAGCTGGAACCGCTAGCCATAGTTTATTTCTCCTCAGTTCCGCAGGGACTTTAGGTTGGAGTTCTGGTGGCTTGGTTATATTTTTGCTTTCTTTATTATTTTTGTTGAGAAAATAAAGCATGATCAGTCAATCATAACAGGAAGTAACAGCAAATATTGGCTCGTTTTCACTTTTTACTCATTTTTAATTTTCTGTTTTATATCATTTTAGTTCACTTTCTTAAAACTTCTGCCAACTTTTCTGCTGTTATTTTCAGTCCATATTCTCATTCTCTTGTTATAAGCCCCTGAAAATATACCTAAATTGTTTCCTGTCCAAATAAAACAGCTTAAAGTAAATAAAGCATTTCGGGGGTTTTCTTTTCTTGTGCAGACACTTTCAAACAGAGTTATATTATTCGTTATCTTTGTTTCACCATGGCTAGATGCCAAAAATGGTCTCACGATGCTTAGCACTTCGTTCAGAGGGACCTGCCATCTCGAGGAAAGCTATTAGTTAATGGAACTGCATGACATCGTGGTGATGAAGAGACAGGTCTGCAAATATGACAACATGCAGTGTGACATGCGTCGAAGTCTTGCAGCGAAAATGTATAGGAGAATATTTCTAGAGGAGAAGGTCTTACCAGTTCTCGTTCTCTGTTGTTAACAAGCTTTGGGGTTCTAGTGCCCACTGGCCCGGCATCACTCATAGCATGTCTGTCTGACAGTGATGGATTCACTGTATCTGTATGACTGCAAGCCTTCACCAGAATTCCCTTTACAGAGTAACAGCTCCCATTAAGATAAATAGCCACGAATCAAACACGCCTTCTTGGTGCATAAGAGAGTTCAGCGCTTGGCCAAGTGATTCACATTTACTTTTATGTAGTCGATTTGTATGGATACGGGTCATAGACTCGCTTGGAAGGTTAAGGAATTTTCTAGGGTTTTCTTCATGTGTTCAAAGGAATTCAGAGGACTAATCTACATAATATGAATACAAATTACTCCATCGTAGTGCTCAGCAGACTCCTAGCAGTACTCGGTTGCATTTATCAATCATCTTGTCTGTTTATGAGGGGGCAGAGAGAGCATGTGACCCTCCGTGGCACGGTGAGAGGATGCAGTGCTCTGAATCTGTCACATGCTGTATGACATTCCAGGGACACAGTCCGGAGACATTTGTGTGATACAGAGTATACGAGAGCTGTAGATGTCTTTTATTGTGGATGTGAGGCTAGGGTTGTCAAATTGGGACAAATGTTGTTTTGAGATGGCAGAGTGAAAGATCTGACATTAAGGTCCTTGTCAAGCCTCTATGAATTAGAAGTCTAAAATTATTTGTTTGTACACTTAATCAATGCTCTTTGTAGTTCTTTTGTACCATTCATGATGCTGTTTGGCTGTCAAAGATCCAACAATGGGTGCAAACAATTAGCTACACAGATTAATCTCAATGATTATGGAGTCAAAAATACATTTTCCAATCAAACACATTCTCTTAAGGAAATGTAGACTCATAAATGAAGAGCCACCCAATTGCAAGTATCAACAAACCATGAATCACAGCTCACTTGACTTAAATTACTTGACGGGATCAATAACGGACATCTAATAATAAAAAAAAAGCACAATAGCATCGAACAGAATATTTGTCAAATGAAGTATCTGTGTTCCCTCCATAGTCCAGGAAAAAGTTACAGCCACAAAACTTGAGCAGACATTCAAAATGTCAAGACTCAGAATGATGGTCAGAATATGTTGGGGAAAAATTGTATTATTGGTAAACTCAGATCACAGTTATAATGAACATAGTTAACTAATGTTAAAGCTAGCAAAATTTTCCACCATGTTTACCAACATTGCTACCACAAATCTTGTTAAGTATCTTCAGAATAAGTTGCCAAACATCCAAGCAAACTTTTGTGAAGATATGTTGATGCATTTGTAAAAAAAATGCAACTTTTGACTAAATCCAAGATGGCCGGCATTCAAAAAACTCGCTAGGGGGCACTGCGCTGAAAATCTGTAGGCAGCCTCACATCATATTACTGAAACATCCATCAAGTTTGGTGATATACTAAAGCATTACTGTGATATAGTCTCACAATCATTTTGGTAAGTATTAAGTTATAATTGTCAACATACACAATCAGGACAGAAATTGTAACAATATATATATATATATATATATATATATATATATATA